>CAJNOL010005613.1:0-11158 GCA_905250125.1 Rotaria sordida | reverse complement strand
TTGATATTGCCACCGCCAATTACGGAACTCACAGTATTAGCATACTCTACGGCTGTGACCATGGAGACTTTTCGCCTCCAATTACTTATTCAACAGGTTATGATTCTCTTCCATCTTCATTAGCTGCTGGAGATTTCAATAACGACAACTATGTAGACCTCGCCATCGCTAATTATGGCACGAATAATGTTGGTGTGTTTTTTGGAAATAGCAACAGAACTTTTGAAAACCAAATTATGTTTTCAACTGGACTTGGTTCTCATCCGTACTCAATCGCTGTTGGCCATTTCAATGATGACAATTTGCTCGACATAGCTATCGCGAACTCTGGAACGTACCAAATAAGCATTCTTTCCAACAACGGTAATAGAACTTTCGCTAATCAAATCCTATATTCCAATGATTCTTTGGTTCCATACGCCATTGGTGTCGGAGACTTTAACGAAGATGATCGATTAGATATCGTCATCACTAACAATGGCATTGAAAATATAGGTGTACTTCTTGGATATGGAGACGGAAATTTTGAAAATCCAATCATGTATCGAACTGAATCTCATTCTTCGATTGCAGTTGCCATAGGTGATCTTAACAAGGACCATCGATTAGACATTATCGTCGTGAACAATGACACTGGTAGCATAGATATTCTGCTTGGTTATTTTAAGGGTTTCTTAAAACAAACAAACTATCCAACTGGCTCTTCTCCAACATCTGTAGCTGTTGGTGATTTCAACAACGACACTCGACTAGATATCGTTGTCGCCAATTTTTTGAGCCATAATGTGAGTGTCCTTCTTGGATATGGGAATGGTTCTTTTGCGAAAGAAACAAACTATTCAGTTGGCACTTTTCCACGATCTTTAGCTGTTGGTGATTTCAACAACGACACTCGACTAGATATTGTTGTCGCCAATTATTATAGCAATGATATAAGTGTCCTTCTTGGATATGGGAATGGTTCTTTTGAACAAAAAAGAAACTATCCAGTCGGCTCTTATTCATATTCTGTAGCTGTTGGTGATTTCAACAACGACACTCGACTAGATATCGTTGTCGCCAATTCTGGGAGCGATGATGTAAGTGTCCTTCTTGGATATGGAAATGGTTCTTTTGCAAAAGAAACAAACTATTTAGTTGGCTTCTCTTCACGATCTGTAGTTGTTGGTGATTTCAACAACGATACTCGACTAGATATCGTTGTCGCCAATTCTGGGAACCATAAGGTGAGTGTCCTTCTTGGATATGGAAATGGTTCTTTTGCAGAAAAAACAAACTATTCGGTTGGCACTTATCCACAATCTGTAGCTGTTGGTGATTTCAACAACGATACTCGACTAGATATCGTTGTCGCCAATTCGTATAGCAACGATGTGAGTGTCCTTCTTGGATATGGGAATGGTTCTTTTGCACAACAAACAAACTATTCAACTGGCGCTTTTCCATTATCTGTAGCTGTTGGTGATTTTAACAACGACACTCGACTAGATATCGTTGTCGCCAATTCGTATAGCAATAATGTGAGTGTCCTTCTTGGATATGGGAATGGTTCTTTTGCACAACAAACAAACTATTCAACTGGCGCTTTTCCATTATCTGTAGCTGTTGGTGATTTCAACAACGATACTCGACTAGATATTGTTGTCGCTAATTCTTTGAGCAATGATACGAGTGTCCTTCTGCAATATAACAGAGGAGCGATGGCACATGAAATGGCCTATGCATCTGGCGGTGGATCTAGCCTACAATGCGTAGTCATTGGTAATTTGAATAACGACACTAATCTGGATCTCGTCTTGGCTAATTACGGCACTAATAATGTAGGTGTCCTTTTCGGATATAGAAATGGCAGTTTCGAAAATCAAATGATGCTTAGCACTGGCATAAATTCTCATCCGACTTCGATTGTTATTGACGACTTCGATGGCGACAGTGTAGTGGACATCGCTGTAGTCAATTATGGTACAAAGAATGTAGGCATGATCCTTGGAAATGGGAACAGAACATTTGCAAGTCAAACAAGTGAAGGAATTAGTTTCGATTCACATCCGTTAGCTATGGCTTCTGGTGATTTTAATAATGACAAACGATCGGAAATCGCTATCATTTACGACAGAAGAGATAACGTAGATATCTTTGTTGCATACAATCATGGTTCTTTTGAAAAGCAAACAAGATATCCAGTTGGCTCTTATTCATATTCTATAGCTGTTGGTGATTTCAACAACGACACTCGACTAGATATCGTTGTCGCCAATTTTTTCAGCCATAATGTGAGAGTCCTTCTTGGATATGGGGATGGTTCTTTTACAGAAAAAACAAACTATTCAGTTGGCACTTTCCCACGATCTGTAGCTGTTGGTGATTTCAACAACGACACTCGACTAGATATCGTTGTCGCTAATTCGTATAGCAATAGTGTGCGTGTCCTTCTTGGATATGGGAATGGTTCTTTTGAACCAAAAACAAACTATCCAGTTGGCTCTTTTCCATATTCTGTAGCTGTTGGTGATTTCAACAACGACACTCGACTAGATATCGTTGTTGCCAATTATCTTAGCAATGATGTGAGTGTCCTTCTTGGATATGGAAATGGTTCTTTTGAAAAGCAAAAAAGATATTCAGTTGGCTCTCGGCCATATTCTGTAGTTGTTGGTGATTTCAACAACGACACTCGACTAGATATCGTTGTTGCCAATTTTTTGAGCCATAATGTGAGTGTCCTTCTTGGATATGGGAATGGTTCCTTTGCAAAAGAAACAAATTACTCAGTTGGCTATTCTCCTACATCTTTAGCTGTTGGTGATTTGAACAACGACACTCGACTAGATATTGTTGTCGCCAATTATTATAGCAATGATGTGAGTGTCCTTCTTGGATATGGGAATGGTTCTTTTGAACAACAAAGAAACTATTCAGTTGGCTCTAATCCACAATGTGTAGCTGTTGGTGATTTCAACAACGACATTCGACTAGATATCGTTGTCGCCAATGAGCATAGCAATGATGTGAGTGTCCTTCTTGGATATGGGAATGGTTCTTTTGCAGAAGAAACAAAATATTCAGTTGGCTTTTCTCCATATTCTGTAGCTGTTGGTGATTTCAACGACGATACTCGACTAGATATTGTTGTCGCCAATTCTTTGAGCAATGACGTGAGTGTCCTTCTTGGCTATGACTATTTAGTTTTTGTGAAGCAAATGATGCTTATGACTGGAAATGGTTCCCGACCACAGGCGTTAGTGATTAGTGATTTTAATAATGATGGTCTAATGGATATTGGCGTCGTCAATTCACTTACTCACAGTATTGGTATTTTTCTTGGATATGGTAATATATCTTTTACAAATCAAGCGACATATTCAACTCGTCCATATTTATCTCCATGCACTATGGCTGTTGGTGATTTGAACAATGATACTCGAGTGGATATCGTTTTTGGTAGTTGTAACTCGGATAATATTGGTGTTTTTCTTGGATATGGCAATGGCTCGTTTGGAAATCTAATGGCGTATTCAACAGGTTCATATTCGTCTCGATACTCTCTAGCTGTTGGTGATCTTAACAATGATACAATACAAGACATTGTCATCGCGAATCATGACAACAACAATCTAGGTGTATTTCTTGGACATGGTAACGGTTCATTTGCAAGTATCATCCTATTTCCATTGGATTATGGATCCAATCCATTCTCCATTGTGGTTGGAGACTTCAACAATGACAAAAAACTAGATATTGCCGTTGCCAATAATGGAACTGACAGTTTAAATATTCTCTTGCAGACTTGTTAGCCTTCTATCTCGTACTTTATCTTATTCTATTACTCAATTGATTGTAATGCTCCTATATTTAGATAGAACCATTGTTTAACCATTCAAATATTTTGTTAGTTCCAAAGATGAATGGAGAAAGAGAATGTATTGGACAGGCGGGTGTGGGGTGTGAGGTGTGGGTATGTGAGGGTGTGGGTACTTGAGTGTGAGTACGAGTATGGGAGTGTGGGTGTGTGGGCAGCTTTAGGTGTTTTGGGAATGATCGAATCATGCGTCCGCCCAAAGGAACCACACACAGGAAAGTGTCATTGTTGGTGACAACGGTAGAGGAGGATAATGAAACCAATTCTATTTTCCCGTAGTGTTTGTCAGTCGATCGACACGACAGTCTCTATGTCGTCGATAACGGAACTTATCGAGCACAAAAATTTAACATCGAATTCAATAAGTGAAGTAAAGGACTAGAAAACCAAAAGAAAAGAACTTTTCTTTTACATTGTAAACGTCCCAGTCATTGTATGGAAGGGAGTATCTCAGGAATCCCTGGAACCCTTGAAAAGTTTTAATAAAATATGATCTACTAAAAGAAAAAGAAACAAAAGACCTGACTCAACCCTACAATCCGGCACGCCGGTTTTCGCAAGGTTTCCGAAACCTTGAAAAATTTCAACATACCCCATTCATTAAAAATGAATCAAAGTCATGAAGAAACTTTGTATTTAGATGTTTCTGAGATGTGGGGTGTAGGTGTGGGTGTGTAATAGAGATATCGCTGATCCACGACAATGTTGTTTCTGTCTTAGCGGGACTTCATCAGGTGGAATTCTTAATATTATATCTACTAGATAGTAATTCATGTAAAAGTAGAAAACATTTGAATTACTCTTCGATATAATAATTAAATTTTTTAACATTTGCACATAAAATTTTGGAATAGAATTAACTTTGAACTAGAATTATAGACAATTCTAGAAATCAATATCTATTCATAGTGAAAATTTTTTGAAAGGTGTGGGTATGGGTGTGTGGCTGTGGCTGTGGGGTGTGGATGTGTTGGCGTCAGTTTTCTTTTTACAAAAACTCGCACCCACACCCACGAACATAAGGAATGGTGAGTTAATAGAGTTATTCAGAGTAATATGAACATAAAATGTCACTTCGATCGAAAATTGTTGAAAACCTTAAGAGAAAAGTACATCATCGACCATTATGAAGACAAACTGTCATAATAGATATTTGGATATTCTAATAAAGAAAAGCTTTTAGCAGAATATCACAACAATGTCTGTCACATATTTTTAAATAGTATTTGTGACGTCCGTGAGACAAGCACGAATAATGCTTCATATTCTCACCATATACTTCAACATTCTGTTTCATCAGATAGTTGATTAATATCTACCTCATTCAACATTGTAATAAGATTTTTGTAGGATTTATTTACTATTAAATAATTTCACTCTCGGCATTGGCATCATTGATGCCGATTAGAAAAAAAATTATCTAGAATATTTTTTAAGATCAGACCTACTAGATCAAAGAGGAACGATATTCAAGCTGCAAGCAAATTGAAATAATGCATACGCCAGTTTATTATTATGTTGAAACATCTTAACGTTATGATCTTTCTTTTTCTTGTTGAACAATGTGTTTTAACATATAGTTTTCTATTATCTGGTCAAAAAGAATTAATGCTTATTCCATCAGTTGCTTATCGTTATCATTCTAATCAAATAGAATCAACAGATAACGATTCTACTTCTGATAATTGGATTCTCTATGCACCAGATTAAATTAATTTTTCATTAAAACTCGTTTTTTTTTCGATCCCAAAGCAAATCTTCATCCCTGAAGATTCGCTCATAAATATACATTGAGACGTTAGAGCGGAAAAACTTTGTAATGTTTCCTTTCAACGCATTATAAATATTTCGTTTTGTTCGAATTTTCACATTTTGATGCGTTGTAGTCACGAACGTGATAGGTATGAAAAGCCTAATAACGGGTTGTTTATGTAGAAAATAGATCCTGTTAAAAGGCAAAAATTCTGACAAATCCAATTATTTACACGGTGTGTTGAGTAGAAGGACAAGCATTATTATTGCAATGCGTTCTTTTCATATTTCTGACCACTTTGAATGTCTTTCATCGCGAGGTCGGAACTTGATCCACTCATTCTATTTGAAATCATTTACTTTTCTTCACAAAATTTACTTATCAAATGCTTAGTGAAATCACCTGATTTCACTGTTTAATAAATGTTATAGTCGACAAAGCCTAGATAAGGCATTAATTCCGGTGGAACGTATAATTTGAGTTTAACTTGATAGTGTGAATCGTAACTTTGAATCAATTTGTGATCTTTCGTTGTCATTTCTATTTCTTGATTGTCAATGATTCGATAGAAATGTGAGACAAAGCTTGTTAGCTCATCATTATTAATAGAAATTGTGAACACTTGATGTTGGTGTGTTCCGATGACCAACGTCGGATTATTCGCTGGATAGGCCCAACGCAAACAGACCGAACTGCATGACTTAAGAAAATCAAGATGAGCCAAATTGACAGTGGCTGATGGACAACGATTTTGGACAAAGACAGCAGCCACACAGTCGCCATTACGACATGCTTGCACGTTGCACGGTCTATCTTGCATGGGCGCTGCTCGAGCAACCGTAATGACCAACAAAACAATGAGCGAGACAGACAAAGGACATGATGATTGTGATAAAGTAAAATATTGACGACTATACAGAATATCATTGACTTTTATAGTAACGACGATGATGATAATGCATGCAAACAGGTGCAAGAGAATCCGAGAAACAGAATCGAGTCGCTGAGTAGCACAACGATGTATTTTTTTGGTTTTATCATCATTACTAAGTATGTAACAAAGACAAAAAACGGAAAAAAATGGTTCTATCAATGTATGTGATTCTGTTCGTAAAGCGATATTCCATCCTCTTACCAACAATACTTCTAACGAAGAAGTATTTTCACATATTTTACGGCTTGTGAAATGAAACTTACTAGGATCGACGTGGACTCAAAAAAAAATCTTCAATGGAGTTGAATTTCTAGATTCTTTTGCCTGAATTATTAAGATTCTTACCTGGAAAATTCAATGACCGAATTTCGATCTAAGAGTTAGTATATTAATAGTACTCATTATTCTTCGATTAATTTTAAAGTTTCAGCTGAGTAACAAGGCTAAAATCCAAAATCATCTAGGCTTCTTCGAGTCGTCTCAGATTCGAGTCAATTAGATGAATCCCTTTTCACAAACTGTTGAACACATAAGAATGTTCTATCGTCAGAGTTGCTCCTAAAAATCGTGAAAAAAGTAAAACATATCTTGTCAATTAGTATATTAAATATCTAATTGTCAAGATTATTCCTTTATCTTACATGTTTTCTATAAAATAAAAATCTTTTAGCGCAATTCCTACGAGATTAAAATATGAAACACAATGGAGCCACTCTATGGAAATAAATAATTGTTTAAATACATTATTTTATGATAGAAAAATCGAAAACAGGATCTCTGTTTGTAAGGCAGGGGATGTCTGTTAGAGGGATCCAAGTTTCTCACTCTAAACGTCAACACTCGTTTTCAATCGTACTTAACAAAAAGCCATTGTTAAAATGCGATCATTGTGAGAAATCCACATGTTCGAAATACGTTGAAGGACAGAAAAAGAGTAACTTTTTCGATGCATTTTTTTCGATTCTTGACTGCTTAGGTTCTTCGCCTGTAAACGGGATCAAATTGTTGTTGTTTTTACGTCGAATGTACTGAACTTAGCATGAATGTTGAATTAGAAGTTGAAAATTTCTGAAGTGTATGGATATAGTGAGAATGATTATATGCAATTCGCTCATATGAAGTGTGGCCAACAAATAATGCGGACTGTGAGATGCTCAGCGAAACTAGTGACAAATGACATTTCTCACTGCTAAGACCTACACCACCTGCACGATAACATATCAAGCCACAATCATAAAACCCTCAAGATAATATTTCCAAGAATCGTATAGGTTCGAGAGCAAAACAGAGATCATGTAAAGTTTTCTTGGAAAAGTCGAAAGATGACTTTTACGTCATTATTTGCTATCATACTGCTCGGTTCTCTATCATCATAGAAAGACAAAATCTTTGAAATAAATGTTGACTGCCTATTGTAATACTGACAAAACAGAATAGAGCAAATTATCTGTCCTACTCAGTTACATCATTATCAAGAAGCACGACTATCATAGATATTTTCTACTATACATGCTCTTTAGTCTAATTTTACACGTATATTTTTATCACTTGCCAAACTTGACATTAATAATTATTTATGGGAACGATAATTTTCACAATCAAAGAATCCTTTTCAGGCCTGTAAGTTTGAGATAAATACTGAGGACAGAGTTTGAATGCAATTATAGATACGGTCATGCTTATTTTGACTCTCTTTCTCACTATCTGAATGGCAATAGATGTCAATGGTGAATTCTTATATTCCCTTGCTTGTTTCAATGTGAATCGCGCGATATCCCTTGAAATTGTTACATGGCATCAATTATATGTTATTGATAGCTTTAGATCCGTAACTGGATTGGAGAATAAAAATAAGCCGTATATCATTATGACGACTAATTGTAAATCTCATGCAAATCTGACCCATATCACCAATCTATCTCAACTACTATCGTCTATAAATATGAACACATCTTGCACGCAACTGATTCACTCATTAATGGATGGATATATATTGGTATCGGGTGCTTTTCCGAACGATATTTATTGATGGTTCATATTCTATATCACTCTGTGTTAGATGCGATATCGAGTTAGTGGAATCGTGATAAGTTTTTTTTTTCTTTGTCATTATTTTACATGAAATGAAGAGCAACCAGATATAACAAATTATGCACTAAGAATAACGTCTTAATTTGGATATTCTTTGTCTATGTGTAGGTATTGTCAATTTTGGCAATTGATTTAAGGGTCATTATCAAATATTACATCCACAAACGAGTTTTTCAGCGTTGAATTTAAATTCGATTGAACCTATTTTGCATGTTAAACAATTAATTGATCTGATCCCTTTTGTAATATAGATTCTGTACAATTTGGTCAATGATACATGTCATATTTTATCAATTCGTATCGAAACTGGTCAATGGATAGTCAAGCAAATTGGTAGTAATCTATTACGTAATTTAGTATATTTGACCGAACTAAATGCGCCTATAAGTGACTGTTCGTTAGGTGACATATCTATCTTAAATCTCAAAACTTATCAATGGAATTCATTTTTACCAGTTTCGAACTGTCACGGTCTTATAGATTGGATATTTTCAATTGATAAACAATCGATGTATTTTATAAGCAAACGAAATGTCACTATTGTTGACTTGTCTAATAAGTCATCGTTTCATTATCGTGTATTACCATTAAACGAGCACGGTGACAATATTGATAGTGTCGCTAAAAGAGTAGTGTTCGATACATAATGATATTTTGAATTTCTTAGAAGATTCAGAAAATTAATCAACATTACCATTCAACATCTAATGCTGAACAGTTAACTGTGATTTTTTTTATTGCAAAGTGTAGTCCTAGTTAATGTTGACATAAAGAAACTGTTTCCAACAAGAAGACCAATTTCTAAATTCTTTTTTTCTGTTTTTTTTCTCAACACAACGGTGTCCGACTATTGAACTTTCTCAACAGAAAATAATTAGTTGTAAAGGGAGGTGAATTTCAATGGAATCAGAATTTGGCAAGAGGTCGTGTTTTCATTCGAACAGATCTGTAAAAATTGACAGTGAGACGGCGGAAGAAAAGTTAATTATTCTTGATAGTTTGGCTTCACTAAATCGATCAACATTGTTATTAGTCAGGTTCTGAAACGGAAAAAATGTCTTTCTCGGCATTTCATTCTGAAAACGTTTTTATATTATCTACTGACCAATTTGCCCATCTTTACGCGATATTTTAATCTGTTTCCAATATGAGATGTTCAATAATTCATTTCAAAAAATACATACAAGAACAAGAAAAGTACATAAAAAAGTACACGAACTGTACTATCAATAAATCTTTTAATTTATTATTCTCAGTGGAAAGAATACTATTAACGGTTTCTAGACTTCTACTGAGTCGCATTTGGTTCCCAACTTGACTTAAACCTGAAAATTATCTTTCGACAGCAGATGAACTCATGGTGTTGATTGGTTTTAGTATGTTGACTTCGACATATGTCATAATATTTATTTATATACTTGACAAAAAGCTCTAACAAATATTGAATTGTGAGTGTTTTTATCTTTATCAAATTTGACATTAACACAAAAATCGACGTCATTTTTTTCTATTCTGATATAATCTTACTTTAAATTTTTCGTCGTCTGCTTGTTGGTTGAAAAATTTTTATTTCTTTCTTGATAGTTTATTTCAATTGTTACCTACTGAGAAGAATATTATTGTTGCGTTCATCATTTCAGATACTTTTGCACTATAAGATGTTGGTTTTTCCACTGATGGGTAGAAACACTTCCATAGCGACAGTGAAAGACCATTAGACTCAAGACATACAGAAAAGCAAATCTGTTTTTTTTGTCGAACAACACTGCTCTGAGTGGTTCAGATAGAATGGAACCTCCGTACTATTGAGAGACCAAGCAGTCTAAAAGTTATATCTCTGTCTATGCATCGATTTACCGGTTGACTGATTGGTCTATAATGTGCACTGGTATTGGATAGATCTATTAGTAGTACCAGTTTCATGTCTTATTCTAGAGATTTAGCTTGAAAACGCCCCTGATTTCAAAAAACATACATCCTGTTCCATTCCGATCTTTGCCCATAATTCGACAAGTTCCTAAGATCTAAGTTTTTATGATTTTTCTTTATTTGTAAAAGTCAAAACTTAATTGCGTAGAATTTAGTTCAACGATGGCAAACTAATATTGAACGTATTAGAAAAATACTATCAATATTCTCATAAAAGATGATTTGAAAAACAATGGTTCAATGATCAATCTATTCAAATATTTATAAATATTAATCCCAAGTGAGAGTACTTTGAATCAAATGCATTATAACTAGACTGAATGCTTATCTAAAACAAAAGCAAAGATATTTTTCTTACGCTCACCTAGAAATTCAACAATCCTATTGGCAAAATAATCATTTTTTTTTGTTTTTAAAACCACTTGCAATCAATTCATGATTCATAATTATATTTGAGTAGCATGTATTTAATATTTACCAATCGAATGTTTATTTAGAACATATTACAGTAATTAACCCTATCAAGAATTCTGACTTGAACAACATGACGAGTAATCCACAGATGAAGCCTGGAACTCGTTGTATTGTACCG
>CAJNOL010005612.1:0-11167 GCA_905250125.1 Rotaria sordida | reverse complement strand
AAGGCTTTTTGATCATTTTGATGAAACTTTACTATAGGTTATTAAGGACCAGGAATTCGAATCTGAAGTTAGATTTTACACCAGGTCTTCCCATTGGCTGGAAAGCCCACCAATCAGAGATGAACTTTTTTATTTTAAGGCTTTTCGACTTTCTGATAGAATTTTACTACAGGTTATCGAGGCCTACGATTTCGAATCTGATGCCAGATTTTACATCCGACCTTCCCATTGGCTGGAAAGCCGACGAATCAGAAATGAGCTTTTCTATTTTAAGGCTTTTATAACTTTTGATGAAACTTTACTATAAGTTATTGAGGGCCAGGATTCCGAATCTGAGGTCGGATTTTACATGTGGCCTTCTCATAGGCTAGAAAGCCGACCAATCAGAAATGAGCTTTTTTATTTTAAGCTTTTTGTACATTTTGATGAAACTTTACCATAGGTTATCGAGGGTTAGGATTCTGAATCTGAGGTCAGATTTTGCATCCAGCCTTCCCATTGGCTAGGAAGCCGACCAATCAGAAATGAACTTTTTTTATGTTAAGGGTTTTTCGACCTTTTGACGAAACTTTACTGTAGGTTATCGATATCCGGGAATGCCAATCTGAAGTGGATTTTTCGGTTTGAGCTTTCATTGGTCAGGAAATGGACCAATCAGAAACGAACATTTTTCTCTCGACTCAAGAGAGGCTCATATGAAATAAAATGAGTTTGTGATCTGGCAGTCATGGAGAGAGTAACGTATTCAGATATGTTAGCGTGATTACAAGTTGGATAATCTGAGTAACATCAAATATATATGAAGCTTTTTCAAGCTGGCAGTTCATCGAATAAAGTATTTTCGCTGTTCAGCTCTGAGTCTGTCAAGCTTTATTCGACTAGCAGTAATTTAACGAGTTCCTATTTCTGTCCTTAGTAGCTGATGTCGTAAGGAAGGGTTGATTTGTAACTGGCACATTTTCTGTGATATTAATGTGCAATCAGTGGTTTTCTTAGATAGTGTGCTGTTGACCCTACCTGATGAGTTGTATCAGATCAGCTTTATTGTAAATTGTCCTATCTAGATATGGTTCTCGAAGTAGATATGTGCCAGAGAAATATATAACGCGTAGAATTGCATTTACGCAAAACGCATTCCGGGTCCTACCAACATTCACATCCACACCGACAAATACCTCTGAAACGCAAAGCCTAGTTTTAGTCGATCCGACCTTATCGGTATTTAAACGTATTCGCATTGTATTTGTTTCTGGCAAAGTTTTCAATTATTCGCATATTTTTTCAGATTTTTTGGCTCGCATAATTTCTATATAGTTACTATAACTCGAGGAAGCTAAAATAAAAAAGATATTTGTTAATGTGATCACAATCTTTATGGTAAATGTAGAAAAAGCACCTATTGTTTTAATGTATTCAAATAATGGGGTGACTAGCCGTGAGTAGCGCCCCAGAGAAGCGTCGACGAACGACTAGTCGTTGATATTGCAAGCGCACTCTAGCTTCGCTTCGGAAAAGATCTACGTGAAAGCTAGGTTTATTGAGAACACTGCACTAAGATTCTCTTAATCAGGAATTCTAATCAAACTCTGACTTTTCAGCTAGACAATGAGGTGGAAGAAATAAGGAATATTTCATAATAAAGTGCTGGTTCGAGAATGCCCATCGAGAATTCTCATGTTATAAATCTAACGATATTTCGAAGTGAGAGCAGCCTGGAATTTGATAGGGTGTAAATCAAAAAGGATGACCTTTTGAGAGAATAAGACTACACGTGGCAGCGGCTAGCCGCGAGTGGCGCCCCGACGGGACGCCGACGAGCGACTAGCTGCTGCACTGGAAAATTCCCTGAAGAAAGCCGTTAAGGTATTAGGATTCATCGGAAAAATGCCAACGATCTAAATCTGATGAGGTTCAATAGGGCACAGAAATGGCAAAAAAACTGAGAAATAATTTTAAGTTAAGTATGAAAACAGCTTGTCTGTACGGGCACAATATCTGCACAGCACATTAGACGGAAAGCATTACTCAAATGATTTATATTCACTCTATCAGAAGCAAAATTGAATGCAACAAAATGAATTATTTTGTTTCTATGTGTCCTTGTTGGTTTAGGAACTGTATTTTCTTAATTATATTGTTATATAATACAGTATATGTTGGCATTAGATTGTGTCTAAACGTATGAAAAAAAAGAAAGTGATAGTGAATAGTGCGACTTTTTCCAATTATATGAAAATAGTCGCGAAGTAAGTGACTTTTTTGTCGTTACCATGGAGCGTTTTTGGCTATTCATGGATTAAATGCAAAGGATAGGAGTGAATATGCTGCTGAAATCGGTCCTATTCGATAATTATGAGAAAGCCCGATAATTTGTACCCGTTCTCTCTATTATTCGTAAAGACGCTGGAGCCATTTTTTGTGCATAGATAGCTCTTACGAGGAAACGTTTTCAACTGTCAAATCCCTTTTGAGTTCGGACTTTGTGCATAAGATAGACTCCAGTGAGGTATGAAAAACCCCAAAAGATTAAATCCTCTTAGACCTTCTATCCAGATTTATAGGCATTTTACTGGAATTTTAGCCTAGAACATGGCATATACGAACAAATCGAATGACGATATTTCGATCTGAGATTGTGTCCACAGATATGTCTATTTATGAGTATAGTGTCCCGAAAATTTCAGCTCAAAAGAACATTTCCTTCCAGAGATATTAAAGTCCCAAAAAACAGAAAATCCTAGCATCTTTTGTCGTATATGAGTCATTTTTGGGACTTTAATATCTCGGGAAGGAAACGTTCTTTTGAGCTGAAATTTTCAGGAGATTCTACTCATAAATAGACATCTCTATGGGAAAAATCTCAGATCGAAATACTGGCATTCGATTTGTTCGTATATGCCTTGCTCTAGACTAAAATCTCAGTAAAATGCCTATAACTCTGGATAGAAGGCCTAAGGGGATTTAATCTTTTGGGATTTTTCATACCTCACGAGGGTCTATCTTATGCATAAAGTCCGAACTCAAAAGGGATTTGACAGTTGAAAACGTTCCCTCGTCAGTATGCCTTCAAAAATTGCAAAGACATGCAGATTGGGAATGCTTCGCCGATATCTTTCAAATCTCCGAGCGATCGAAGTAATTCGTACCTTTGAATCCTATATGTTTGATATAGAAATACCATTGTAATTTTATTAATAGGTATTGGCCAAGCATTTCAAATCTCCGCATCTTTGCAGCTTTTAAAGGCATAGTAAAAGTCATCTATTCACAAAGAATGGTACCAGGGTCTTTTGAAATGATGGAGAAAAGGGATACAAATTAGCTGAGTTTTCTCATGATTCTCAAATAGGACCGATTTCGTTAGCGTATCGACACCACCCAGGGAGCTAAAAAATCAAGAAAATGCCATTAAAATAATGAAACGGACAAAAAAATTGATGTATTTCAAAATCATCGATTAAAATAGATATTTTCATTGATTTCATTGAATGGTTTTGATAAAAACTGAAATTTACTGCATTTGCTTAATTAAAATAGCGCTTTTTATCAATGATTTTGAAAAACATCAATTCTTTTGTCCGTTTCATCATCAAAAATACCATCTTTTTCGTGTTTTTGGTATAAAATTCAAGAAAGTCATGAATTTTTTTTGATTTTTTGCCTTCATGGGCATTCTTTCATATGGTTAAATCGATGATCTGAAGAAATGTTTTCATAGATAGGTGAGGGTCTTAAACTGGGATGTGACAATAACTTGTAATCCATTATTATTATAATGAAAAAAACATATTTTTAACCTTATATATGTTTTCAGGGGTTCTGACTCGTGGAATTTCTAGCTGCTATAACTCGAAGAAAGTAATATAAAAAGATATATGTAAATGATGTCATATCTTTTATGTTAAATGGACAATAAACAACTATTGCTTAAGTGTACTGATGTAAAAGAAGCGACTAGGCATGAGTGGTGTCGACGAACGACTAGTCGATCACATTGCAACCGTACTGTAGACTCATCTTACAAAAGATCTGTGTAAAAGCTAGATTTTTTTGAGAATACCGAACTAATATTTCCTTAATGAAGAATTTCAATAAAACTCTGATTTTCCAGCTAGAGAATGAAATTGAAGAAATCAGGAATAGTTCACAACAAAGCTTCGCTTTAGAAATTCCCGTCGAGAATTTTCGTGCTACAGATCTCGCGATTTTTCGAAGTAAGCTGAGTCTGGGATTAGGTGAAGTATAAATAAAAAAGGATAGTCTTATGGAGAAATGGAATGAAACATAGCAGCGGCTAGCCGTGAGTAGCGCCGTGGAGAAGCCTCGACGAACAACTAGCTGCTGTACTGGAAAGTTCCTTGAAGGAACGCTTCAGACTGTTGGGATTCATCGGATAAACGTCAACAGTCTAGATCTAATGGGTTTGAATAAGGAGTAGCAGTTGCTAAGAATTGACAAATATTTTGAAATAAAGTGTGAGAACTGCTTTTCTGTACGTGCACAATATTTGAATAGTACATTTAACGGAAAACATCACTCAAAGAATTTATATTCGTTGTATCGGAAGTAGATATAAATGAAATAAACGGGAGCTTTTCTGTTGGTATGTGTTCTTATCTGTACTCATTCAAGTGTCGGAATGTATACGGATATATTCAAATTACCTATCTAGTTTGACGATTGCTTCGAGTAGGAGCTTCTTTCAAGTATGGTATTCCGATTACAGATCAGATCTTATATGATTTATTTTAAGCTAGAAGTTCAACTGAACTCGTATTTTTCTAGCGGACACTATAGTAAACAATATTGTCGGCTGATGTGCTAGTAAGCATACGGATTTTCAATAGAAATTTCAAGGAGTATGGGGCGTTTTCACAATAGTGTCGCGAATGCGTTTTGCTTCGCGACCTCTCAGACAATTGAATATAATCTCTTTTCTGGGTGCGCGTGGATACTGCCACCATAGTGTGGTTCTTTAGATTTCTGTTGAGTATCAATGTGTGGGTATCAATTTGATTAGATGAATTTACGACAAAAATATTCATCTGGATCCTCATACCATTGTGCACAACGAGATTGACGGTAATATCAACGTACACACATACTCACTCTTTTGAAACGTTGGATACTAGCTTTGTTGAAGACTGTAAAGTAGTATATAACATCGAAAGAGCTGAATATACAGTCGAGGGTCAAGCGAGTCACAGGGACGAGCGTTACTTGTTTTTAACCTTATTAAATTTTCATGAGATTAGAATCCATTATGTGCAAAGAGGAATAAGATAATGCGTAATCCTCACGTAACTGCGGACATTTGTTTTTTTTTCTTTGTATAAAAGATTATTCAAAATAAAATCTTAATTTGAATTTCTATATGTATATAAGGTGCTGAAAATATCAAAAATTATAGCAGAAGTTTGTTTTTTACTTTTCTTTATATATGGTTGTATAGAGTGCAACAGGTTTAACCAAGAAGGTATACATTTCCAATGTTTTTCTTAGAGGAAAATTTTCATCATTTTTTTTTGTTAGATGGCCTACTTTTGTTACAAAACAGATCGATTTTCGATTTCTTTAAATTGCAAAAATGCTTGTTTGAGATTTAGTGTGAAAAAAATGAATCTAGAACATTCATCTATGAATGAGTTTTCTAGATTTCCTTTTTTTCCCTCGACTGTAGGGAGGGTCATATGAAAAAAAATAGTTTGTGTGTTTGTGTGTTTGTGGCAGGGTCAAAAGAATACCGGGGTCAAAAAAACATCAGAGATGAAGTTCATTTAGGCATAACTTGTAAAGTTCGGCCAAAGGTAATCCAGGTCGGGAAATCCGAACCTTAGGTAAGGTTTTACATCCGGCCATTCCATTGGCTAACATGCCCACCAATCAGAAACGAGCTTTTTTATTTTAAGCTTTTCGGCTCTTCTCATGAAACTTTACTATAGGTTATCGAGGGCCAGGATTCCGAATTTGAGGTCGGATTTTATATCCGACCTTCTCATTGGCTAGAAAGTCGGCCAATCAGAAATGAGCCTTTTTATTTTAAGCTTTTTGGGCTTTTTGATGAAGTTTTGATATAGGTTATCGATGGCCAGGATTCCAAATTTGAGGTCGGATTTTATATCCGACCTTCCCATTGGTTAGAAAGGCGACCAATCAGAAATGAGCTTTTTTATTTTAAGGTTTTCGGGCCTTTTGATGAAACTTTACTATAGGTTATCGAGGGCCAGGATTCCGAATTTGACGTCGGATTTTATATCCGACCTTCCCATTGGCTTACATGCCGACCAATCAAAAATGAGCTTTTTTATTTTAAGCTTTTTGGGCCTTTTGATGGAACTTTGATATAGGTTATCGATGGCCAGGATTCCTAATCTAAGGGCAGATTTTATATCCAGCCTTCCCATTGGCTAGAAAGCCGACCAATCAAAAATGAGCTTTTTTATTTTAAGCTTTTTAGGCGTTTTGAAGAAACTTTACTAAAAGTTATCGAGGGCCAGGATTCTAAATTTGAGGTCGGATTTTATATCCGACCTTCCCATTGGCTAACATGCCGACCAATCAGAAATGACCTTTTTTATTTTAAGCTTTTTGGGCTTTTTGATGAAACTTTGATATAGGTTATCGATGACCAGGATTCCGAATTTGAGGTCAGATTTTATATCCGACCTTCCCACTGGTTAGAAAGGCGACCAATCAGAAATGAGCTTTTTGTTTTAACCTTTTCAAGCGTTTTGATGAAACTTTATTATAGGTATGCCATGACCAGAATTCTGAGTCTTTGATCGAATGTTAGATGTTCAAAATGTTGACCGAAGTAAATCGGTGTCGAAGAATCCGAATGCGAAGTCGGTTTTTCAAAATTTTGAGTGTGATATTTTTTAGTAAAAGAAAAGGTTTTTTGAGAAAATGACGATATTTTAGAGAAGTTGGTGAGCCTAAATCGGTGTCAGAGTATCCGGCTCTTTACTATATCGCTGAAAGTTTACCGGTATAATTTCACAATCAGGGTAAGTTTTTTTAAGGAAACAATATGTTTTCGGTGTATTGAACATTGAGTGATATGAAATAATATGAGCTTGTGGTCTGGTAATGATTAGGAGAGTAACGTATTCAAGTGTGTAAGCTGGATTACAGAGTCGACTATATAACTAGCGTAAACTATATCTGAGGTTTCTCCATAGTGGGTATGAGGTGTAGGTGTAAGGCAGAACAAGATCAACCCACTCAGGCACATACTTACACCGACACCGACATCCACGCCACAAAGTATTCCTAATATCTAAATTCACGTTTAAGTCAATGGGACATGATTGGCATCTAAGCCTGCTCGCATTGCCTTATTTCTGGCTTACTGTTCCATTATTTGCATTTGCTTTCCAACAGACGGTTTGACTCATGCAATTTCTTTGCACTACGACTGGAAGAAGGTAATATAAACAAATATGTAGAAATGATATCACATTTTCTTGCGATTAAAAGAGAATAACTAGCTTTTGCTCAGGTGTGCTCAGATAATGGAGCGAGTAGCCGTTAGTGGCGCTCTGAAGGGCGCCCGACGAACGACTAGTCACTCCTATTGCAGGCTCAGCGTTGATTCGCCCCACAGATGATCATTTATAAATGCTTGATTTTTTTGGAGAATACTCCACTAAGATTCTCTTAGCGAAGAATTTAAGTGAACCTCTGATTGGCGAGCGAGGCAAATTCTCGTGTTATAACTGTAACGACTTTTTGGAACTAAGTGAAATCTGGAATCTGATAGGGTTTAAATCAAAGAGAATGGTTTTATGCCAGAATAGAATTCAGTATAGTAGTGGCTAGCCGCGAATGGTGCTCCAAAGGAACACCGACGCGTGATTAGCTGCTACTCAGTGAGATTCTCTAAAGATATACTCCAGATTGTTGTAATCCATCGAAAAAATGTCTACAGTGAAGATCTGACAGGTTCAATAGAAACCAGAACTAGCAAAAAAGACTAAGAAATGTTTTCGAATGAAATGTGAGAACAGTTGTGCTGCACGTGCACAATATATGAATGAAACATTTGACAGAAACATCATGCAAAGAATTCAGTTCTGTCCATTCAAAGTAGATTTCCATGAAATAAAATAGCTTTTCTGTCATTATGTATCCATGTCTATGTGCATTTACTCGTCTAAATTTATTCGAGTACTTCGAAATTATCTGTCTAATCCGGTGACTATTTTGAGTGCTAGCGTCATTCGAGTGGCGTATTCTGAGAATAAGTCTGATCAAATATAATTTATTGTAATCTAGAAGTTTAGCTATACACGTGTTTTTGTAGCGGACACTAGCAAATGATATTGTCGGTTAATGTGCTGGTAACTATACAGATTTTTATTTGTTTTCAAGAAGTATGATGAGTTTTCACGCTAGTGTCCTGGGTATTCTTTTTTTTTTATTGTCTCTCTCTATATTAAATGCAAACCCTTTTCTCGGAGCATATGGATACTGCTGCCTTAGTGTTATTCATCTAGATTTCTGTTGGATATCATTCAATGTGTTTCTGTTTCGTTGGATCAGTTTATAAGAAAACGTATTTCAGACACACGCATGTCAATGTACACAAAGACATTGATGCGAATGTCAATATTCGCATTCACATGCACCCTTTTCAAACTTTTGATACGCGCCCTGTTGAGGACTGCGAAGCAGTACACAATACCGAACCAGCTGAATACTCAGTCGAGGGTCAAGCGAGTCACATAGACGAGCGTTACTTGTTTGTAAGAGTTAGTAATTAAAATTAATATTCATTATAGCTTGTTCAATATTCTCAAGTTTTGGGTAACTCAATCGCACTAAAAAATCTTTTGAAATATACAGGCTTATAGAAAATTAAATTCTCTACAAGATAATATGCTTGGATGTACAGTAGTTATCTTCCTTAGACACGATTAGTACCTATTTATTCACGTACATTGTATTGCGAGAGTAAAACCAATATTTTTTCCTTTCTGTTGCTTTTTCTATATAACATATGCGACGACGTCGATGTAAGAGTTCAAGAAAATGCATTTGAATAGATAGGTGTTAATTGTGTCTAAGGAAAATAGCTACTGTGCATTCAAGTACATCATCTTGTAGAGAATTTAATTCTCTACAAGTCTGGACCATTGAAAAGCTTTCTAAATAAAATTTAGATACCTGAAAATTGAGAATATTAGGCGCGGTGTATCAAATATTAATAATAATTAGCCATTATGACAAGTATCATTTAAAAATGTCAAAAAAAAGATGTGGTTGTATTCAGCGTGTTCTGCCCTTTCAAATCATATATTTTGACTTATGTTTCCATTTTCCTGAAGCTGAAAACCCAAGGTTTTCTGTGAAATCTATGGTGCTTCCGGTATTCAAGAATTTTCGCCATCGTCTTAACTTCTTTTTCAACTTTTGATCATATCAACGTCTAGACAAATGTTTTCTCTATCAAATGATACATAATTCAAAATGTTTCAATACAAAATAGAGCTGTAATAAAGAAAAAAATGCAAGTGTCCGAAGAATTTATTTGCTGTTGGACGCTATTATTTCTCAGAGAACCCTGTTAAACTTTTCGAAGACCATATAGAGAAAAAACTATTTCGATGCCGAAGTAAAGATGATAACCTATCCAATGATGTAATCAGAGTCAAAAAAATATGTTTTCTTCATTGAGAGATTTGCTCCACAAGATAGATGTAAACCCCCTCCCATAATAGAAGCCCCTCCCATATTAAAAGCCCCTCCCTTATTAGAAGCCCCCTCCGAAGGACCGACATGAAAGATGTATTAGAAGCCCCCTTATTTTACAAACTTTTTGAAAAATTTGATTAGTATTTTCATCGCAAAACCGTCAAAATTCAAGATCTTAAGATAAGAATTTGTTTAATTTCCTTATGTACTAGCATAAAAATCTCGAAATCTCCTTGGAAATCGTTTGAAAAACTCTAGAAAACCTTAAAAATCTCTGAAATTCTTTGAAATTCTTTTTACATCTAAAACTACTGAAAAAATTTGGGACTTAATAGAAGCCCCCTCCGAAAATTTTGGATGGTGGGCAGTTTAGAAGCTCCCGGGGGCTTCTATTATGGGAGGGGATTTAGACGACCGTCCGAATAATTTTTGTCCGTGGGCGGGTGTGGGGTGGATTTGGGTGTAAGTGTTAGTGGATGTGGATGTGAGTGAGTGTTAATTTTCTTTTCATCACTCACACTCAGCCCTACGCCCATCCACACCCACACCCATCTTGATAGTCATCATCTGTATTATAATCAACTGTGATCGACTTTTTCTTTCGGTTATCACTTCGCGAAAGTATAATGAAACACTATTTTTACAGAAAGGTAGAACAATAAACCCTTGACCATAGAATAATAAACCCTTTTTATGAAAAAGTAGAACAATAAACCCTTTGCCGTACAATAATAAACCATTTTCATGAAAGGGTAGAACAATAAACCCTTTTTATGAAAGGGCAGAACAACAAACTCTTTGCCGTAGAATAATAAACCTTTTTCATGAAAGGGTAGAGCAACAAACTCTTTTCCGTAGAATAATAAACCTTTTTCATGAAATGGTAGAGCAACAAACTCTTTGCCGTAGAATAATAAACCCTTTTCATCAAAAAAGCGGAACAATAAACCCTTTTCATAAGAGGTGGAACAATAAACCCTTTGTCCTAGAATAATAAACCCTTTTCATGAAAGGGTAGAACAATAAACCGTTTGCCGCAGAATGATAAACCCTTTTCATGGAAAAGTAGAACAATAAACCCTTGTCCGTAGAATAATAAACCCTTTTCATGAAAGGGTACACTGTAAAAAAAATAGGTGTTCTACCGAACTTTGAAGGTTTGGTGCTACTTTACGAAACGATTTTAAGTTCTGTGGCATGAAAATAGTTTCATAGTTGTCATACAGAACTTTTTTAAGTTCCGAAAACTGAAGAGGGTTTCGACGTTTTATTACGAAACCCTCTCGAAGTTACGTTCATCATGTACTGAACTTTGGTAGTTCCGTATCTTTGGTACAAAACCACTGACAGCTTCGTGGACCATTTAAAGGTTCCGTATAAGTTCTATAAAGCCTTTCAGAGTTTCGTAAGTGCTCTGATAGTTTCGGATACATTGTACGAAACTAGCTATGGTTTCGTAAAAGATATACTG
>CAJNOL010005611.1:0-11168 GCA_905250125.1 Rotaria sordida | reverse complement strand
AATGACCTATTTGAATACAAACTTACTTTGAACGATCCATTTGTCGCATGATCTCTATCGGGTAAAATTAACTGAGGTCTTTTGCTTCGAAGTGACTGATATACTTGAAGAGAACAATTGTTGATGCTAATTACTTATCTCATCGTATTGAATCATCTTACTGAATGTCAGAATTCAATCTGACGTGAATAACATAGTTGAACACACTCATACTGAAAATGATTCATATTCCGTGCACACATTAACAGATAGTATGCACTGATATTCTGATCTGAAATGAGCAAAGTGCTTGAATAACTTCCTATTTGGAGTTGTATACTTGGAATGTAGTGCTTGAACATTAGGGACTATGAGCTTTTTCAAGCAAGATAGAAGAATAATTGAATGAATTCATATTTAGAACGATTCACTATTCACTTGATTGTTCATCATCCGATCTACTATTACACTTCATTTCAGACTGAATAATGTGGTCGATCAGTACACTCAAAGTGGTTCAAGTGTAGTTATTTCATTTCTATGTGCTTCTTAATGTGCTTCAAAATGTTGGTCTTAGAGAACGGGACAACGAACTATTTGAATCGAATCACTGTTTCGCGAATTCATTATCTGAAACATCACCACTCATGTAAACCAAGTAAAATCTTGATTTCATTACGAGATTTATCTGAATAGAATCTTTCTTCAAATAATTCGTCAGATATGCAATATTCAATCATAAGTTTCACTGTTACTAGCTGCTTTATAATAACATAAATGAACTCAAGCTTGGTTAGGATTATTAACTCTCGTGCGGAGTTTAATCTTCTATTCTACTGACATGGGTTGCTTCAGAATAAAATAATTGAACAAGACTTTGGTTTGGGCGTTTCATTTGCCATGCGTTGTTCGATCTTTTATTCTACTGACATTGGTTACTTCACAGTAAAATAATTAATTGAACATGACTTTGCTTAGGATGATTCGTCTGTCATGAGTTCTTCGATCTTTTGTTCTACTGACATTGATCGCTTCAGAGTAAAATAATTGAACACGACTTTCGTTTGGATGATACATCTGCCATGAGCTCTTCGATCTTCCGTTCTATTGACATGGGTTGCTTCGGAGTAAAATAATTGAACACGACATTACTAAGGATAATTGATATGCCATGTGTAGTTCAATCTTCTGTTCTGCTGATATTGACTGCTGGAGAGTAAAATAATTGAATACAATCTTAATTAGGATAATTCATATGGCATGCGCTGTTTAATCTTGCGTTCTACTGTCATTGATTTCTAGAGAGTAAAATAGTTGAATAAGGCCTTCCTTAGAGTGATTCACTTGTAATGTGACCCTCTAGAACAATGTTTTTAGCTATTTTTTTGGTTAGACATGCGCAAAAAAGAATAGATCTATTGTGATTGCTATGTATCTTTTTTATGTAGACCTTCATCATGAGACGTTTCGTTATATTTCTGGTGCAATGAGAACCATATATGTGTATAGAAAGTCGCCGATTAGGATGATTCGTTTATAAAGTGATATTCGATAGCATGATTCGGAGACGTACTTCGCAGCGAAATGTTCGATTTATTTGAATAAAGCTATTTTTAGAATGATTCATCGACTGTGTGACCCAGCACTACCTGAGGAATTTTCATATTGCATTCTCGATGAGTTATACAGTTGAAGAAAGCCATTCTTGAAACTAGTCGCTTGTGGCTTATTCATTATTCGATGGATACATGATGTACCTGGGTTTGTTCCAAGCAAGTTTTTTGAATAGAGGTTTTATCAAAAATGTTCGCCTAGTATATGAGCTATTCTTTTTAAGTAACCTACAACAATTGCTTGCAAATGATTGATATACTTGAATAGAGTTGTACTTAGGTTTATTCATTGTTGCGATGATTTGTTTCCTTATAATAACGACAGAAGTTTTGCCCCACGGTTAATGATATATATGAGACGATAGATTTTTGCTGGTGTTCGTTTATCATCTAATTGGTAATTAGATCACACGGTTTAGCTTTGATTCAAAGTATTGACTATGAATTGAACAGGATACTTGTCAAGAACATTCAGCTCCTGGGTGATTTGCAACTGCATAATGCATGAAATGGCTTACTGCAAAATAGGTATTAAATTTGAACATAAATGTTGCTGTGACTATTCATACAATCTGCGATCAATGATGTGATGTTGTGTTAAAGATTGATCAATCAATTTACACCGAATGTGAACACATTTTGTATAGACATGATACTGTTAAAAACTGTTCGACACGTTGGCCAAGTGACTTCGAACATTACATGCTCTCGTTTAATTTCTTCATATACATTTACAGAACTCTTTGTCTTCATAAACTTTTGATGTTATATGAATGCATACTAACCTTGAAGGGCATTTGTATTGTTTGTACTTTTGAAAAGGCTTTTCAGCATTTGAAAACCTTATTTAACACAAACTCCAATTGAGCTTAGACCACTTTCATATAATGTTAAATATTAATAAGATGAAGTTTTAGTCTGAAATAGCGAATTTACATTAGATTACTAACCAATGGTGAAGAACTTATTAGTAGCTAGTCTCCTAGTTCTTAATTGCTTCGTTCATCTGTTATTCTCTTTATTTTATCGTAATAAATATCATGCTTTTTATCTTTTAAGACTCTTATTTTTCACATTAAGCCATTATCTTTCCATGTTTCAACATTCTCAATATATTCTTCATGTGAAAATATGTTAAAGATATGTCAATTTATCGAAGTGATTGTTTTCCAAGCTATTACAGAAGTACAATGCTGTAAAATTTTAACTCTATGTGTGTCTCATCAATCTCATCAAGAGCGGTATGCATTTTGTACCTACGTACAGGAGATCTTATTGTTTCATTTTACCTGGTGAAAAACTAAAAGGGTACGAAAAAAGTTCTGCGACATTTCTATTCTTTTTTAAATATCGTAGCCAAAAAACAAATAGCTTCAAGCTTCTTGTCAAAAGCTGCAGCTCTTGATTTGCGTATGATATTTTAGGCCAGGTTTCAAGTATCTCTCGAATGGACTTGGTGTCAAACTCTTTTCAACTCATCTTACTTAATTTTTAAGTACAAATCGATGTGCTTTATCCATTTGGTTGGATATGGGTGAAGAAGATATGCACACCCACACCCACACCCATCCCACTCTATACACTCACACCCACATAATGCTTAATGACATATTGTATTTGAAAACCAATGTGTAACAATCATCTTTCGAATTAAGTGCGCCAAAGAATGTTTTGGTCTTTGAACTGTACAGATGATTAGTGAATTCGTATTGAGTTGATATAAGTTACTTCATACAAAAGTTTTTCACTAATTTGTAGTATTTAAAAAAAATATGTACTGTTGGGAATATTCCTAAATAGGAGAATTGACCTCTTTTTTTGCTAAAGCTAAACTTCGACTTTTTTGTTATAGCTCAATGGTTGAAAATTCTGCTACTTCAAATTGGTGTAGTGAAGAATTGTCGGACTTCGTAACACTTCAAAAATTCAAATAGAGCTTTCGAAATATTTTGCGCGATGTAACCGATTTGCATCGTCCACAGATGTATTTGGCTTCGTCTTCCAATTATTTCGACTAGAAACTGTTTTCAAGTCAAATTTGACAATTCTCTTTAGTATTTTGGTCAATAAAAGCAGCGTCATTGGCGACATTATTTTCCAATAATATTTGGCAGAAGGTAAAAGACGACACTACCTATGTAACCCAAGAAATAGAAATTCATGAGTCGACTATGCCTTTGCAACTACCTTTTTTTTGTAAACAGAAAACTCAGTCCCTTATATCTTCTAACAATGGAGGTGTTTGTGTCGTAAGTTGAAAAGACCAGATATTTTTGCATCAAAAGAAAGCTCTCACCGCCAAACTAACAAGGTTAAAATATTAGCTACTATTGGCTTGCCTGGAGGGAGATATTCGATTTTTATGGTCCTCCCGGTTAGGGTATATAGGTACATTAGAACTATTTACATTAATTTTTTATGCAATCAACTGAGTATTTCGATAGTAGGCTACAAGAATCTTTCTGAAATTTATCAATAGCAGTAGGATTACATTAGTTTCAGTGTGTTCTGGAACTTCCGTACTATCGAAATGAAAACAAAGGAATATGATATGTTTAAAAAATGACGTGTGTATACAATATTTGAAATTAAAGTGCATTAATGCATCACTTGGTGGTCTATTTGACCGCTTCTTTGCGATTGGTGTTAAGAGATCACAAATCAAATATACTATCGAAGATTTATTCTTTTTCATTCTCTGCCGTATCTACCGAATAAAAACGTTGATCTCGTGAAATAAAACCATGAATTTATTGAACATCGCCAAACATCTTCTTCGTTTGACTCAAACTAAATATGGATCTGAAAATTCTGCAACAACTACCGATGAAATTTTTGTTGCAGAACGATTATTTCAAGTTCTAAAGTCATTTAAAGGTAGCTACTTCAGTGAGCTATATACTTATGATACTCTCGAATTTGAAGATGAATATGATGAAATGACTGATGCAGAAGAGAGCAACGATGATATGACCAATGAAGAAGACACTGACGATGAAATGGATGATTATGATGAGACTGATCATTCTGATTTAAAAAATCGTTTTACATTAGAAGAAATGGAAAATATAATCGAATGGGTTGACGAACATCCGAATGTCAGATTTGCAACTATTTCTAATCGATTTAAAAAGATCAAATTCATGAATTATATTACAAAACTTAGAGAATATATCGAAAACGACGGCACAAGATTAGAAAAATTAAAACAAATTAAAGCATTTATGTTTGACGAATTTTATCTGAAAAGAACCATTGAAAAGGAAGCCCTTCATGGTACTGATCTTGAACTCTATGCAATTCAAAAAGCAAGAGAATTAAATTGGGATACATTCAAGGCAAGTAAATCGTTTATCAATACTTTTAAAAGAGAAAACGGAATATCATTCAGAAGATATAACAAAATTATAACCCGAACCAAATCAAACAAAAAACTTTGCAGTTTAAATGGTATGTAAACTTTTATTTGGTCTTTAATACGTATGTCTTAATGTAATATACATATATATTTTAGATGCTCAAAATTGGACTGAAAATAAAAGAACTTTAATATCAAAGTACTCTTCTCACCAAATTTTAAACAGCGATCACTGTTCATTTCAACAAGAATATGTTCCACCGAGGACCCTTTCTTTTACTGATGAAAGAACAACAGAAGTGACTGTTAAAAAGAAATATAATATAACGCATCCCTATACAGTTCAACCAGTTACATCAGCTAATAGTCATTTATTGGACAAGTTCTTACTCATTCTTCAGGAAAAAGAAAATACATTTGGTACAAGAGTGCAACAAAATTTAATTATACCACCAAATGTTGTAGTCAGAGCTTCATAATCAGGAAAAAGCAGTGATGAAAAACATCATGCTTTTTTAAATGAAGTTCTACGCCCATTGGTTGGTAAAAAATTTCTTCTCTTCCTTGATGCTTGGAAAACTCAAACTGATCTAACAAAATTTAGAGCAGTATTTCCTAATCAAGACAGTCAATTATTGATTTTTCCTGAAGGATCAACCGATTATATTCAACCACAAGGTCTTTCTTTATTGCGTTCATGGCGATTTATTCATGAAAAAATCGAACATTATACTCATATTAATCGAACAGAAATATCTTTAAGTGATCGTCAATATTCCATCAACATGCATTCTGTTATTCACAATCAATTATCCGCTCCACAATTTAAAAATCTCATTAAGAACGGATTTATACAAGCTCGAATAAAAAATGAAACAAATGGACATATTGAAAAACCAAAAGATGTTTACTTCAAATTTTACGATCTATACTGTTCAGCTAATAACTGAAATGAACGAACACTATTAATGTGCGCTTGGTGCAAACAAGCTCTTTGTTACTATCATCTGATTGAAGATCTACATCTGCACTTGTAGTACAGTTGTTAAAATAGTATATTATATAATCTGTTGTTTTTAGCTGAAATAAAATCGAAACTATTGACGAGTTAAAGATTCTGATAACTACTAATTGATCTTTATCTATATGGATACTACTTTAGTCCCAGAAGTCATCGAAACTAACGTAATCCTACTGCTATTGATAAATTTCAGAAAGATTCTTGTAGCCTACTATCGAAATACTCAGTTGATTGCATAAAAAATTAATGTAAATACTCCTAATGTACCTATATACCCTAACCGGGAGGACCATAAAAATCGAATATCTTCCTCCAGGCAAGCCAACCGCAGCTAATATTTTAACCTTGATAGTTTGGCGGTGAGAGCTTTCTTTTGATGCAAAAATATCTGGTCTTTTCAACTTACGACACAAACACCTCCATTGTCAGTGTTCCAATAAGATACGTATCATGTTCTAACAAACGTTTCGCAAGAGAAATACTAGTAAAGAAGTTGTCAGTTACGACGGTTCGATAACATTCATCAAGACCATCCAATAAATTTATTACCACTGTTTGAGGATATCCAAGACCTGCTATGGTATCTTGTTGGCTAGTATAGATCACGAAATTCCAGGTGTATCCATTAGTAGCCGCCAGCTTGTACATCTTTACGCCGTACTTGTGTGCTTTACCAGGAATATATTGTTTGAACAAAAGCCTGCCTCGCCATGGTATCATAGTTTCGTCGATAGTAACAATCTAACCCGGCATATATACTGACGAAAACGTGGCTTTCAATAAATCCAAGATTGGTTTCCATTCACGATATTTGGACTGTATGCTGATCTGATGAGCTTGCAAGTATTGCTCCGCGTATCGATTAGTTTCACGAACCATAAGATCAATAATTTCGTCTGTGATGAAATGCCGATAACAATCGATAGGATTGATCACATTATCCTCCGAAGCAGAAGTTACTTCTTCGACGAGTCCATGATCTTCCATAAATTCCGCATCCGATTCCGATTCTATTTCATTCCAGACGTCTGAATCCACCTTGTCATCAGACATTTCTTCGTCGGAGCTTCCAGATTCAAGGTGCATTCTATCCATATCATCATCCAAAAAACTCAGTTCACTTAGTGAGCTAGCACTCTCTTCTGTATCGGTTTCTTCGAACGACATGTGAACGATTTGGAAAGTTCGACTGCTTTTATACGTAAAAACACAGATACGAGAATAAGTAGGAAAAAACTGGAAATTTCGCTCTGACTTATAATACGTCATGATATGAAGAGGAGAACGGTGAATCATCCGTAGACGATAGTGAAAAGGTTACTACGTGTATTTATTAGAAGTTAACTATTGACAGGAATGGATATTTCGAAGACTTTCCCCAAGAAAACTGAATCGTGGTGAATGTGTTAAATAGCAATATGCGTTAAAATTAAAAAAATAATAATAAGAATATTCTCTATTGCAATACTTGATATTATTCATATCTTTTTTGAAAATCTTTTTTCGTTCGATATCTAGGTCAACTCCAGTCAGAAAATTCTCAAAGTAGTAAAGTATCATCGAAACTTGCAGATACTGATACGTTTCGTCAGCTTGATGATACAATAAATCAGTTGGATGATGTGCTGACTTCTTCTAAGTTGACGATTGATAACTGTGTGAAGCAACAAGAAACAGTTGAAAAGAAAACGATTTCATCTAACTCGCATTCTTCTAGTGGTTAGTATCATACTGTAAAGTTGATTTTTATGATTTTGGTTTTGCATTTTTCTTTATTATGCATATAATTTCATAGCCATGTATGCAAAAAGCTATTCATCAAAATATAATCGACATCAGATAAGTGAAAAATTTAACATTATACAGTTTTCTAGTCTTCCAAATAGTCTTTTTTATTTTTAGAGCATCATGAATTCAATTCCAATGGTTCTAAAAAAGAATTAATACAAAACATTCACGGTGATTTAGTTGAACCTAGTTTCGAAATTCCTTTTTTCTGTGAAATTATTTTATTTCTTTTTGCACTTCTTTGAAAACTTCTGTTTTTTTTAAATAGATCCTGAAACAGCTGATAATTTGCGAGAACGACAAGAAAAAGAAGAGCTAAAACCTTGTATTTTTTGTGATCTAGCTGTTCCTAATAATGGTGATTGTGTGGCTCAAGGGAATTTAACCTTAATTTTTGTTGCAACTTATACTCTAGATTACTTTCTATTATTTATTCGTCTTGTTTTTCTCAAAAGTAACCATTTACAAAATTTTCTCAAAGCTTCAACACGACAAAACATCGTGACTGAAACACTTCTTCAAATGAAACCTTCATTGTGTGCATTAGATTGGAATATGGCACGTTTTCTTTGGGCAAAAATGACCGGTGTTGTTGATCGAGCATTGAATGAGCAGCATCGAAGTGCCACATTATTTAAAAACTTAAAGGTATGTCAATAGACAGCTGTGTCTTTTTCTTTTCTCTAAATTATATTGAAACAACACAAGCTCAATATGTACGAGAGTAAAAATATCAAATTCCTTTCCTTGATATATTCAAAATTAGTTTATTAAAGATAGTACAACTATTAATTAGCAATCTTGTATACCTATTAACAGATATATGTTCACAAAGAATCTTGATTCTACTCGTTTACATACTTCAGTAAGTGTATCTGATAATGTTTTAGAATAAAATGGAAAAAGATCTTTATGAATGGCAACTGGTTGAGAATCGTCGTATTGAAGAAAAGATGGTGGCCAATATTTACGTAAATTGTTTCGGCTCTAAAGATGAATTTTTTGAAAATCATTTGGCTAATCTCATATAAAAGTATAAAGTTGAAACAACCTGCAACAGTACTCAATGTATCATGAAAAGAAAAATATTTCAAAATACATATTTGTCATTCAAGTAAATATTCATTTAATATTTAACGTTCAAATATAATCCTCATTGATTAGATTGTAAATTCACTAGATTCTAAAAATATGTAATTCTGGAAAAACCAGCATCAAATGAAATGATGAGGACTGAACTTGATTAATAATAAGAAACATCCACTCAAGTTCAGTTAAAGTCTCTCTAATATATTCACAGATATTTTTCTTGCTACTTATTTATTGTAGTTAAATTATAGATAAAGTATACCTGAATGAATTCGGTACAGTGTAGCGATCAATAATTCGATTTCAGTTCATCAGTCTCGTTGACTTCTCTTAGGCAATGGTTTAATCGATTTCGCAGCTTTCAGAATCCAAAACTTAGACTGATATTCAAAATATTTTCTTCTCTATTTTATCTTTGGTTTTCAAAACAATGAGTTGACGTCGATAAAAATTGTATTTTTACGATAGTTGAGGAATAAAGTAAAAATCAAAAGATCAAGAGAAAGTTTAGATTCAGTTGTTTTTTTTCTAATAAGATACGTTTCTGAATTCTTAAACGATTGATTTTTTTTAATACTTAGCGTAATTAATGGCCATCTACAGAGTCCAGTTATTGCTCAATAAGATACTCGATATCCAGAAAAGTGTGGTGTTGAATTAGCGAAGTGGTCAACGAATACACAAGTCCCGAAACATGCTGAGCTGAAATACTTGAAGAAAATAAACATCATAGAAGATTATAATCATCTAGATGAATCAGAGTAAGTTTCATTAAAAACAGATTTTGTAAACAAAATCTCTGATTTTGTAGTCTTCATGTTGTGTGTGCTGGTCAACATTCGTCTGGTATTCCAGCGTTTTTAACCAGTACTTATCTACCAATCTTGATGATTTCTACTATCGATGCAGTCATTACAACTTCGAATGTTCCACATAATATTTATGTGAAACAAGAAAAGTAAGCATGATTTAATAGAATCATTACAAAAATTATAGATATAAAATCTAACTGCATTATTTAGGCATATATTACTCGGCACAACCAGTGATAAACCTGGTCACTTCATAGGCATGGTGTCATGCATCGATCACAAACAGAACAATATGATTGACGATGTTTTCAGAAACAACAACGGCACACATATATTATCAAAAGCATTTTATATTAAATCATGATAAACTACAGGGTGTCTCAAAAAGCGTGTCCACTTAAGAATTATGTATAACTTCCTTATTAATCCAGTGTAATCCAATCATTTTTTTTTATTGGAAAGAGAAGAGCAGTAAGTTTTTTTTCATAAAGACAAAGTTCATAAATATTCTTGAAAAGTAATTCATTTGACTTCGATACAAAAAATTGACATGTTTTACAATTAAAAAGAATCATGGAGCATTTTATTTTTATTATATCGATTTGTAGAATTATTCTAGTTTTTAAGTCATAGAGGTTTTTTACGATTATATTGTAGACATTTGGTTCGAGACGGGCTCATAGATAGAAGCTCAATGATGTAAAGTTTAATGAAGGAGGAGCCCATGATATTGGTTCACTTTTTACGACCTACTGTCAATGATTGAACACTAACTCAAAAGAATTATTTTGCAATGCTTCGGAGTTTCTCTTGTCTGATTTTACAGAAGAAACGGTTAAGTAACCCATCATTTCTCAGCAAGATAGACCATTAGCCCATTTCTCCAAAGCGGTTCGTGTGCGGATGAATGAAATCTTCTGTGGCAGGAAAGTCAAAAAATATAGACCAACATCATGAAACTCTCGATCGCTAAACTTCACACGATTGGACTTGTATTTATGAGTCCGCCTCAAACCAAATGTCTACAATATAATCGTAAAAAACCTCTATGACTTAAAAACTAGAATAATTCTACAAATCGATATAATAAAAATAAAATGCTCTATGATTCTTTTTAATTGTAAAACATGTTAATTTTTTGTATCGAAGTCAAATGGATTACTTTTCAAGGATATTTATGAACTTTGTCTTTATGAAAAAAAAACTTACTGCTCTTCTCTTTCCAATAAAAAAAAATTATTGGATTAAACTGGATTAATAAGGAAGTTATACGTAATTCTTAAGTGGACACGATTTATGGGACACCCTGTATGTGTGATTGTTCATATTTTTTTCCTTTTTATCCCTCATATTTTTCTTATATCGTTCATATAAGCCCCATATACATTTTGTTGAATGGTTTAATATGATTTTTATTTTTTGTGAAAACCTTGTTTTTTTCTTTCCTGTGGACTTGGATAATTCTAATAAAATATTTCTTGCAATAGAACATTAAATCTGTTAACACA
>CAJNOL010005610.1:0-11170 GCA_905250125.1 Rotaria sordida | reverse complement strand
AAATTTTTAATCGAATAAAAACACCTTTTATGTATCTCTAACGACAGACAAGGTTTTGTTTTTGAGTCTCAGATGACATAATTTTCAAACATTCAAAACGCAAAATTCCTTATGGATGTATTTTGCGTCAAAAACACTTACGAATTCAGGTCTTATTGTTTGTCATCAGTTAATATTAAATATGCTTTTAGAAAATTATGGAATTAAAAAAAATATATGTCAAATATAAATCACTACATGAAGCCAAAATTAACCTCACCACTTGAAGGTGTTATTATTCTGCTAGACTTGTTTCTATTAAGGCACTTAATATTATGCTTTCGATATGTTTCTTTTTTCAAGTGTTCGAAACTTCGATGAATATCGAGGAATCTGAAAGTGTTTGAGAAGCCGAAAATAAATGTCTGATACAATATAATTTTCGAGTACTCGGAATCCGACAGCTGCCAAGGGGCTTGAAATAGGAACAGAACGAACAAAAAATATATATGTCAAATTTTCGAGCGCTCGTTGCACCCGTCGTGTACTTTTTAAAGTCTGCTTGGATATGATGATCAGAAATGGAAATCAACTGCAAATTGAAACAAAAAAATCAATATTATATTGAAAAGATTAAGTTCTATTTTATAATAATAAAGCAACATAGAATTCAGTTTTTCAATTTGAGCGTACTATTAAGGTATATCCATGATGAATGATGGTAATTGCAATATATTACAAGAAGTGTGAAATGAAGCTTACACGACACGTATATTAAATTCAATCTTTTCTCATAATTATCCGATAGTAGAGTTCGGTTTCATGTTTATGTCTACAACGGTCTATGAAACAGAAGAAAACCGCTGTTGCGAAGGCGTCTTTGATGTAATAGTATACTCATAAAATATTGCTGAGGAACTCAGTCCCTTCCCACTTGACTATGTATGCAGAGGAGGCAATGATCCTCTGATAATGTGTCTATAGGAGGCTCAAAACTTTCTAGAGGATAGTGATTGAATTGCCTCTAGTTTGTACTTGGTTATGCCACTACTGTGATGATGCCTTTGCTATGTCTATAAGGATGAAAGTCCTAATTTCTCTTTTCTCTACGTCAACACTACCTTTAGATCGTATTTCATAAAATCGAGTCTATTTATTGTTTGATAAAAATCAGAAACCAGTGTATCTTAACACTGAATTAATTTTTTTGCATTTGCATTCTAAATCTTTGATATTATACAGTACGAAATGAACGTAATTAATTTATACAAATAATTGACTCATAGTAGAAGTGAATATTGCATTGCTCTTTTTCGCTTTTTTGCAAATATTAATTGATCCTATCCTGTAGAACAGAAAAAAAACCATTTCATTCAGAGAAAAAGAAAAAAAAATATTGACCTTGAACAAGTGAATGGTAGCACTTGATTCAAAGAAAATCTACCTCACTGACTATGAGTACATCTATAGAGTTGATACGAATACAACCGTTGATGACAGATCTGACAGCGATCAATAATACTCCTGTCATCAATCAGAATGATGAGGAACGATCCCATGAGAGTGCTATTTGTCGACTGGTTCGAAAGCTCGATCGAAGATTGCTTCCTTATATTATCCTTCTGGAAATTAGTTCATTCATCAATCGAGTGAGCCTTGGTATGTGTTGTTGACTTGAATCTTTCGTCATTAATGATATTCTTCTAGGTCATGCTAAACCGATGGGTATTCAAGCTGATCTAAATATGTCAGACATAGAAAGTAGTTTGACAGTTTCACTGTTTTATGTTGCCCATGTAAGAAAATGACGTTATGGATTTCAATATGTTCCGATGTGACTTTTTGTTCTAGTTTCTCTTCGATACTCCAAGTAATCTTCTTCTTCGTTTTTGCGGTCCGACTTTTTATCTGGCATTGAGTATGATTGCATGGGGCTGCATCATGATAGGTATGGCTTTTGTCACTAATGGTCGACAACTAATCATTGTCCGCTTTCTCCTCGTAAGTGAATTTGGGAGTCTTTACTAAGAATACAATCTTTGCGAATTATCATTGAAGGGAATGGCAGAAGCGGGCTATTTCCCTATCATCATCATTTATTTCTCTCGTTGGTACGGTAGAAGAGAGCAAACCATGAGAATAGCTATTCTCTATGGTGCAGTAATTGCTTCCTATGTTCCTGCTGCTTTTCTGGTACGTACTCGCCGATGTTATCAGAGATCATCTATTTTCAGGTTACAGAATCTACTATTGTCGTTAATCTAGGCTTATGGTATGGAAAAAATGAAAGATATTGGTAATCTGAAAAATTGGCAGTGGATGTTTTTGCTCGAAGGCTTACCGTTCATTCCGCTCGGGATTATTACCTATCTTTTTCTTGACAAGGGACCCAATGCTGTCCAGTGTAAGAGTTTAAAGGAGAATCGAATATATTCAAGATTGTTTTTGAAAATTTAGGGTTGAATAGTATGGAGAAGCAGCTATTGACAAACTATCTTCTAAAGGATGCTGGTGTAGACAACTGTGCTTCTACATCAATTATCCAACTTTCATGGCGACAAATTCGTTATGTTTTTGTCGATGGGCGAATTTATTTATATAGTCTGATTTCTGTTGGCAATTTAGGCGCAATCATATATATGACAACATTTCTTCCGATACTGGTGCAAAGTATGGTTAACTACAAAATCGAAGCATATTTAATGACAGCACCACCTTATTTTCTCGCATGTATTTGCTGTTTGCTGTCGAGCTATTCATCGTTACGTCAAAATGAACATGGCTATCATATCGTGTGTTGTCTATCGGTTGGTTTACTCGGATTTATCCTAATGCTTACCCTGTTCGATCATGGTCAAGTGGCAATCTATGTCAGCGCTACTGTTGCTCTTTGCGGTATATTTTCTGCATATCCTTTACTACTCTCTTGGTTAACAAAAAACGTTGGTGGTCATACAAAGAGAGCAATGGCAATTAGCTTCGTAGTCGGCATTGGTCATATTGGTGGCATTTTCACACCCCTGGTAAGACTGTTGTGTGTGATAAGTTATAGGAGAATCTCTAAAGTCAATTTATTGCATGATAATTGATTTTAATATAGTATTAATAACAATAATTTTGTTCGTAGATCTATAGAGAAGTTGATAAACCGATTTATCGATATGGTCATATGATCTGCAGTGTAATGACGACAATCAGTTTGATTCTCACTATTATTTTACGCATTTGCTTTATGAGAGAAAATCATCGACGAATAAATTTATCATCAGAGGAGTATCAACATGAGGTAACTATCGAAGAATCTGGCGATCGAGTAAGTTTATATTTGACTTTATTAATTTCAAATGTTATTCTCTCATTGTCTTTAGCATCCCAACATCCGCTACGTGTTGTGACATGGAAATATTTTATATTTGCCGAATTGAACATCAAAATGAAATATATTCTCAATTAATTCACTATAATTTGTCTTTCAGTTTTTTTGAATAATATATAACTGTCCAACATGAAATGAATATTAAAAATTCTCTCTTCTAACGAAGTGACACATCAAAATTGCTCGATGATTTGTACATATAATAAGGCGTCATAGAACGATTAACCCTTTACCATCCGTTGGGTTATTTTTGACCCATGTATAGAAACTATATTTGGACTCAAATATCTTAGTCGAAGAGTGGAAATAAAGAATTATTTTTTTTACGAAATTATAACTTGCTGTATTCTCTATATAATGTTCGATAAGCTTTTTAAAGTTTTCTTGATTTAATGATTTTTAACTTCATGATATAGTTCCTAGGAAGGAATGAAAAAATGATTTGTTCGAGGGTAAAAGCTTAATCGATTGCGCTATTTTCTGCTTTACCTCGAATTGTGACACAAAAACAAGCGTTTAGGTAAAATCCAACAGAACTCAAGAAAAAAAGCACTACTACCGTTTTGATCGCAATTACTGTTCTAGACATGCGACACACAATATTTATACGAGTCGAGAAGGATGAAGTGTTTTTATATTCAGTATTTTTCTTCTTTTCCGCGCCATCATAAAAAGAGGACAGCTTCACTTCTACGATTCAACGACGCCTATATGCAAAATGAATTAATGGGGTGATGTAGTAAAAACTATGTAGCTTTTCATTTCCAATTGTTCTTGATACAATTTCGATTTTTTTTTCTTAATTATTTGCCGTAAAAATCTCTACAATATTTTATTCCAGATGTCAGTATGAAAAACCGAACATTTAATATCGTCAGACATCGACTTTATAAAAACTTTCCTTCAAATCATGCACGTTACATATCGTAGAAAATTCCTTGATAACTGATCGAAAATAGCCAAAATTCAACTTATGTTGCTAATTTCAGTTTGAATTTTGAATGTCGCACATCATAAAACAAAGATACTGTCTCTGATATTAGACATGTAGAAGCTTCAATTTTGTTTTTTCGATAAATTTTCCATGCTGACATTTGACATTACACGTTCCTGTAAAGAATATTACGATACATCTGGAAAAAAAATGATCCATTGTTCCCAAGATCAATCGTCATGTTTTTGTTTAACAATCAAAATGAATTTCTGTACGACTTCAGTTCGAAAGTGTCCTATTTTTTAGGTACTTGTTCTACATATCCTCTATCTTAGAAAACAATCATACAGATGATACTAACGTGAGTCATATTTGATCATAAAAAAGTAAATACACTTTCCTACACGCATGGCACATTAAAAGCTGATCTTTTAGCGAATAACATAAGCGTATGAATGACTTCTTTAGAATGGCATATATGAAATTTAACACCAACGAAAATTTGTAACAGACAATGTCAGAAATTACTTTTGCAGTTTTTCTGCAAAAATAAATTCTATACAGATTAACTTTATGATGTATAATACTGACATTGTGCAATTACATTTTTTGGCACTATTTAATATTGACAATATGACGTAAACATCGAATGTTTTTTTCGTTTCTTTGTATAGTGTATATATAGACTGTTTTAAACTAGCAAGCTGATGTATTTTGCTAGACGATGACGTGATTATATACTAAACTTATACCCATATACCCACATCCACACTCTTAGTGATAGTTATAAAATTTACAGTTAATAGATGTTGACGAAAACTGCGTCTACATAAAAATAGAGAGAAATATGGAACAACTCATATGTTTTATGACGACCCGCAATCGAATTAGATGAAGCAAAATGTAGAGTCTTAAAGCAACAAATTTTACAAAGAGATAACACTTTTTTCAGTTTTTTTTTTATCTTGAGGACAATATAGAGCAGCGCATCAAATAAAATGTGGGTGGGCTAAGAATAGCCTGGGAGCCGCTGACCGGAAGCCATTATACCGATATTTGAAAACTTTATTAAAGTTATTTTTGGATTTGCAACACCAAGTTCAACAAACTCATGAAGTTGAAAACGATTCGGATATAGTCGATGTAATTATGGTATGGTTTTCAAAGAATTACCTTATTCCTTCTGAGATTTGATGTATATTGATATAAATCTGAAGCGAATAGTTGAGAAAGCGTATTTACAAACTCGATGTTGCCAAGAATGAAACACTCAATTATAAGCTTCAGATTCATATCCATATATATGAAATCTAAGAAGGAATAGCTAATTTAAGAATAGTATCAAGGAACACTTTTCTAATGACAAATCGTGATAGAAGATGCTATCATCAGCGTACAAGTACTTTCATTTTATCGCACGTTATGTATTACTTATGAAGATTTGATGATATAAGTTATTACCAGAAAAAATTCTGTACGAGTTACAGCAGAACTCCTTGTTGTCACCGAACTCCGATGTAAACGTGATATGTGTTAGATGAATATACTCAAGGAAGATTTCTTTATTATTTTGAATAAAAACTCATTGAGTAGTTTTAATCATGTCATGAGAATGTCGTACTGTTCTTTTGTATAAACAAGAAAACAAGTTTTTATTCATTTATTTGTAAACTTTCTTGTATTCGTTGTTCTTCGCAAGTATCTTGTTTTCTATCAAGTCATCTTCAGTATTTCATGATTTTTGTCGATTTAAAAATGCGTTCATATTCTATTCAGTTGCTGACCTATAGAGAAAAGTGACCTTTGGTCTTCGACCATATGCTAGTGTTTCTCATCATTCTAAACAATATCATTTTAGCGAAAAGAGTCGTTTTTGATAAATTCCTTTTTCAAATTCTCTATTTTCAGAAAGTGTGAACATATACCTGGTGGATACGATTAACTATAATCAGTAAAACTCGAATTCATTATCGCTTCTCGAAAAGATTGACATAGAAATTCCAGTATTAATCTTACGTCATCTACGTGCTTATCAAACATGACGTTGCCGGTAAGATTGATTTCAGTACGTCAAATCCCGGAAACATCAGTTCAGGATGAATTCATTTGGGTATACCAGATGAATGATAAGTGGATCCCTTTTTCTGATGCTGAATCATCAATCATTGAAAAAGCCTTTCGACAAGACCTGGAAGAGGTATTTATTGATGAAATGTATCGTATTGATTTAAAACGCTTCGTACAAGAGCACATTGATGATCGAAACAGTAGACGATCGATTCGACGACGACGCCGATGTTCTCATAAATCATCAGTTTCGAGCGATGAAGCAATCGAAGATGAATCTCGACGTTGTGAACGATTCTCATTTCCTTTGGGATTAGTTTCAAACTGTAGTGTAGCTGTGGACACAAAGTATTATGGCTCACCATTTATTGAAGAATGGTTTCTGACATTCACCAACGGAAAACGGAAAGTTACATTCAATTCTATTTTTCCTGTCCTTATACAAGGTTTACAAGAGGAAGGACAAACCGAATCAAAACATACAGTACGTGGCATCATGAATACTTTAAATACGATTAGAGATGAAGTTCTTCGGGAGAGTGAGAAGAAGAGAATGAAAGAACTCGAAAACTGCTGTGCAAAACTTTATACACGATCATGTTTTATCTATCGTACAGTCAACACTGCATTGCGCGATAATGATCACACTAAATTGCGTACTCTTGGACCTTACTGCTTTCTTGTTTTCAACTACATCGGCAGATACCTCAATAATGATTTTTCAATGCGTCGTCGTTTTCGACAAATTCTTCATCCGACTGAATCTCAGTTAGTTACTGTCTTTCGTGGTGATTTTATTTCTCCAGAAATACTACAAGAATATCAACAAGCAGTTAGAGACAAGTCTAAATATTTCAAATGGCTCTGTTTTGTTTCTACCTCACGTGATCACGACGTCGCCGAAAGTTTTGCACAAAATGTTTTGTACACTATTGAATTAGAACTTTACTCATCGAAAGATCAATTTGTAGATCTGTCAATAATAAGTTCTCATCAGGAAGAAAGAGAGATTCTGTTACAACCAGGAGTGCGATTTCAAGTGATCAAAGTAGAACTTGATGATATGAAGTGTAAACACTTAGTGCACATTCACATTGTTCGATCGTATGTGTCCACTTTGGAATGACTTCTCAGTTTTATTTGTACAAAAACACCAGAACACAATGATAATCTTAAATGACTAAAGCGTGTTTTAAACGGTCAAGCTGTAAATAACTCATATATACCAAAAGTAGTAGCAGTAGCACTACATTTCTGTATGTCAAGCGTGAGAGACATATCTTTTCATATGCACTTGAAGCACTAATAATACTGTATATTTCTTTAATGCATCATCATTCTTTTATTGATATGAAAAATAATTCTAAAGTCTTTATTTACGATGTTCGAACTCAATTCGATGGAACGATGGGTGTGGCTGTGGTTGTGTGAGTGCTAGGTTGGGTGTGGCTGTGAGTATAGATGTAGATGTGAAGTGGGTGTGGGTGTGGATGTGGGTGTGTGGGTAATACTTTAAGCCACACCCACATCCACACACCCACGGCCAACCCATGAGATGCACGATTAAATTCAGTTGAATCTAAAAGCGAAAGGTTATCATATAGTATAAATGAATGTTTTTTTTTCTTTTCTTGTATTTTTACATCATTTTATTGTAAAAAAAATATTTAAATCCACAACAACTTTGTTTGTTTTAGATCGGATGCTTTTTATAATTGGTCGTATCTTTCGACGGATGATGTCTTCTATTCCTATTAGTCATTTTATTACTTTACCTAATCGGCCAATTGTTCAAGAGAATGGTAAGATTAGTCAAGAGACACTTAAACTCCATTATTGGGAATGGAAAGGTCATCAACCGACAATACTTATTTGTCATGGTCTTACATTGCACGGTCGATGTTATGATCGTATTATTAATGAAGCATTATCTGGTTTCCATGTTATTTCTCTTGACTTTCGTGGTCATGGTCAGTCACAAAAACATCCTCTTCCATATCCCTTCCAATGGTTTGCTGAAGATGTTTTTCATTTTATCGAAATGCTTAATCAATCTAAAAATGATCTTCTTGGTATTGGCTACTCCTTAGATGCATATGCATTAGTATTAACGGTTGCATTAGCATCCAGACAACTTTTTCGATCGTTACTTTTACTTGATCCTATTATATATTCTCCATACAGCTATGAAGTAGGAGTTAAAAACATGGAGAAATTTGCAAGAGTTGCTCAACAAAAAAAATCAATGGTTATCTATCGAAGATATGATATCAAAAATGGACAAACCTGAACGACTCGGTCATTGGCCAAAAGATGTTCTTCGCAATTATTGTACATATGCTCTTGATGAGAATTTTAAACTTCAATGTACATCTGAATTAACATGGCATATTTATCTAGCAAGTATGCAACCTGTCTCAAATATTTATCAAATTATTAAAGATTCAAGTTTTGTCCATAATATTCCAATTCATGTTGTTCGAGCATCAAAACCTGTAACGAGTAGTAATATTCCACTTCCACCAACGGCAGTTGATCTTGCTAAATGGTTCAAAAAAGGACGACATACACAATTACAAGAGGAAAATCATTCATTTCCAATGGAACAACCTGAAATTGTGATTAGTTTCGTAAAAGAGATGATCGAAGAATATAAAAATCTACGCTCTCATATCTAAATATGTTTGTTTAGTCTTTCATATTAATTCTATTTTACAAACATTGATTAAAAATAAAGAACCTTGTCAAGTTTCTGTTAAAAATGATTGAAAAAACACGTTTTTTTTTTGTTAATTAATGAATGACAAAAGTTAATCATTCCTTTGAAAAGATCAAAGACATGAGTAAGCCGGTTCATTACTGGAACAATGCTCTTGTATATGTAGTCCAAATAATGAAAATCTTCTGAGACACAGCTATCTACGAATCAAGTAATGATCAAATATCAGTTGAATATAAAAATCAAACAATTTTTTTCTCATACAACATACGTCAAAACTCATTGCATTTCATCTCGATTCTATTTTAAGCTATTGGTCAATTGATGCTTTTGTTGATCAGCGTATTGAGTACTTGTCTGATGTTGGTCTTTGTGAAGAGACGAAACGACTTATTCTACACACGATTCCTTACCCGGAAGAGAATCAATTGACCAATCAATTTTGGAATATCGATATCGTTTCCGAATATCGAGAGAAACTCCATATTAGTTTCCATCTAAGCTCCTATATCACGTGGTACATTTATCAAAAAATTCAATGTTATCAATAGTTCAATCACCTATCAAAACTAGTGCCTCACAACATCAGATCACTTTCTATCATCTATTCGTTTGATAATCAACAGCAGACAGCAAAATCAGTGAACTATCTTGAGGGTGTGGGTGTGGGTATAATTGTTCCTTCAATCCGCACGCACACGCACACCCACGCCCTAAATCGATAACAACATACGTCGTTATTCATGTTGCAACAAATTCAATTACATCCTTATTATTAGGCAATGATTAGATTAATTCAAATCATGTTCACCTATTTGGTAATCAGCAACAATTAACTATACCTGATCAGCATAATCAATTAATATCAATTCCATATGTAGAACCTATGTCTATTAATTATCCAGAATTACCCATTGATCAAGTTACTCTTCCACCACATTCGCAAACATTAGTGGATATTTCATGTAAAATTGATAATGATAATAATCTTATATTTGAACCGTATTCAAACAATGCCCCAAAATTTATTTTTATACCACATACATTATTACACATTAACAATCATAAGGCCAAAGTATTATTAATCAATGCACAAAATCAACAAACAACATTACCTAGGAATACACGAATCGGAGCTCTTTCTCGTCCATCAACATACACAATATGCTTTAGTACATCAAGTTCCACAAAACAAAATTTATTTTTCAATAAACATAACCAATCAAAATCCCAAGTTTCAACTAAATCAAAATGTAGAGCTGTCATCAATAAAAATGACAACTCGAAAGAAGAAAAATTAGATGTCATTCGTGATAATTGTAATGAATATTTCTTATCTGGTAATGATTTACAAACACATTTACGAGCAAAAATGTTATTCTGATCAAATTCGACAAAAAATATTCGAATTAACAAAACATATAGAAAATGCAAAAAATCGTTCAAAAATTCAAGATGTATTATGGCACAATAAAATTTTATTTGATCCTACACCATCCATTATTAACATTCCACCACAATCAGCAATCAAGACAGATGACCATCCACCTATTTACTCAAAACAATATTCTTCTTCTTCTTCAAAAGATCAAGATATTAAATTACAAGAAACACAAAAATTATTAGAATGTGGTCAAATTGAAGAATCAACTTCTCCATGGTCATCACCCATTGTTCTTGTTAAGAAAAAAAGACAAAACAATGCGATTTTGCATTGACTATCGATGATTAAATGCTATTACAATGAAAGATGCATTTTCATTACCTTGTATTGATGAAATTTTTGATCAATTATCTGACGCCATGTATTATACAAAATTCGACTTTAAATCTGGTTATTTCCAGGTACCTCTATCTAAAGAGAACCGTCTTAAAACGGCCTTTTCAACCCGTGTCAATCATTATCAATTTACTGTTCTTCCACAAGGAATAACCAACGGACCCGCAACATTCCAACGTGTAATTAATCACATATTAGTACCAGCACGATGGAAATATGCATTAGCTTATATTGATGATGTAATTATCTATTCCAAAACATTTGAAGAACATTTATCACATCTTAATGAAATATGCACAATATTAAAAAATGCAC
>CAJNOL010005609.1:0-11171 GCA_905250125.1 Rotaria sordida | reverse complement strand
TTCTCAAACAAAACAAGATACCAGATTTCTGAGCCCATATTCTGAAAGAGCACAAAACACCGAATCTTAGTAACTTTTTTGAACTCTCACTAATCTCTTTTAAAAGACCGAAAGCTGAGCAAATATTTTGTACCAAGACTTTCTTGACACAGGTTATTTCACTTAAATCGATATCATTAAAATAAGGAGTAATGAGTTTTTGAAAACGTTTATTTAACATAATAAATGAACAAAGTATATCGACATTTTCTAAATAACTAAATACTTTTAGCCATAGTTCATTTGGTAAATGTTCTACGTTTTTAATAACTAGATTTCTTTTTTTTTATGCGAGAGAATAATATGTGTATAACTTGTTATATGCTCTCTTCTCTGAGTTTATTCTTTCACAACTGACTAGCATAATCGTGCAGCGAACATAAGAAGAAGAGAAGAAAGAGAAAGATAGTACGAAGAATGGAAGCACAGCCCAGGTCGAAGAATCCGACAATAAGATCTTGTGCGATATTGCAATACCTTACAAGATCTTACTGTGAAATCTTATATGATCATATAAGATCGTATGAAAGTCATATACGATCTTGTATGATTTTTATAAGATAGTCATAAAGCCTGCACATCTGATCATATCGTACTGTACAATTCTTATATGATCTTATTGTATGATCTGATAAGATCTTGCATTATTCATACATGCTTCTATACAACTATAGGATGCATCGCATGATTGATATTCTTGCACTTTTCATCACCTCTACCTAATTTTTCAACAGGCTGAGTTACCTTCTTCAAACTCTTTGTTTCAAGAGAAAACATTTATCGCGAAATTTTTATCATTTTACTTCGTCTCAGACTAAATTTATTTTTAAATAAAAAAAATATTTATCATTTCCACATGAAAACATGCAATGAGTAATGCGTAGTTTTATCGAAAACAGATCACAGTTCGGTTTGATGTTAATTTTAAGCTCGTCCTCGAATAATCGGCCACCAGTATATAGAGTAGAGTTCGATATTGAAATTGACTTAATTAATTACAGAGTTGTAGTTTGGAAAACGGATTTAACCAAATTATATTGGATAAGGTTTCCTTGATTTTATTTTAATCATAAATGAATAATTGTATTATATTTATTTTGTGTTAGTTGGAATGATCAGATAAAATAATTTAATTTAATTGTAGAAAAAATCTAGTATGTTAATTTTGTTTCAATCGAAATAAAATAAAATGATAAAATTAGGTTAATTTAGTTCCATATAATGTAAATTCTAAATAATATTATCAAATTGAATATTAATTTTGCATTAAAAAAATATAAATGCAATAATTCCATTAGTTTAACTTTATTTCAAGTAAGATTAATCTCTTCACTTTGAATTTATTTTATTTTCCCAGACTATTAAATAAATAATCTTATGAAAATGAACCTATTTTGTTGTAAAACAAGTATAGTTGTATTAAATTGCTTTCATTTTACTTTGACTATAAGTAGATAATCTTCTTAGATTAATTATATCTTAACTGAAATAAGTTAAGCATATACATCAAATGAAACTAACTCCTTTCACATTGATTGAAAGTAAAATAAAATAATATTTTTCATCATTAGTTTGAGTCAAAATAAACCAGAAATATCGAAATTCAGTCGATGAAACCAAAAAGACTAAATAAGATCGATACGAATTTCAAATATCTAAAACAAAACTGGATAATTTTGAAGAATTATAAATTAATATAAAAAGCCTAGTTGTATTTTTGAAAAAATATATGACGTGCAATTTCTTTCACCATACCAGAATATAAGACGAATGTAACGGTTTCTCGCTCATATATATAGTATATATTAGCCATTGTCAGCTTACATGTCCTCTACACTAGAGAATTATTATTAATTACAGTTTTACAAACAAATACAAAAAATGTTTTTTTCAATAAGAATAAACGATAAAATGAATTTAACGAGATAAAATTCAAAACAATAATAAACTTAATCAAGTCAAATCAAATTGATTAGTAGTGTGCTGTTTTTATAATAAGCATCGCTGTATACAAAACGTGTATTTGCAATTTAAAAAGAAATTATATTTCTATTAGGAAGCATTCCATCACTTAAACACGTGTAGTAATCTACATCTATAAACCTATCGTTATAAAAACTAGTTTGCATGAGAAATATCTTAAAATTATGGTCTGACAAGATCCTACAATATCTTACAAGACTCCCATCCTCAGATCTTGCAAGAATCTTATATCAAGAATCATATAAGATTGACGCTAGCATCTTATAATAAGAATCATATTAAATCTTAGAACAAGAAATTTGCAAGATTTCGTAAGATCATACAATCTGAATCTTACAAAATCTAATTGTCAGTAAGATCGTATAAGATCTTATATGATCCTCGTACGATTTTTGCACCTGGGAGGAGCAGAGAAGTATGGTACGTGACGAAATGTCAAGACTCTGGTATTCGCGTCGTAACAAACTCTAATAAACCTGTATATAAAGCAAATGAGAAAAGAATATTACACTACTGAGTTTTTTGTGACATGTCGTTGGTAATAATTTGATAAATAAGCAAGCATGAGTAATTATCATTATTTACATTAAATGTAAACATGAATGATGTTGTTGTTATTTGATTTGTTTTCTTCAAAATATGAAACAAAAAGAGTGAAAATATATTTCATTTCTAAGCGACATTCTTATATAAGACACATAAAGAATAAGAGAATATTTTTAGGAGGAATGAATTCATTTTTCTGAAAAATAAATATTCTTTTAAATTTTTTTGCTTATTTATTTCTGATGTTTTCAGTGAGTTTGTCGAATAGTTTCTTTTGATTAAATGAGTACACATCTGCGAAGTATTGTATTTAATGTGAATATTTTTTTTCAAGTCATTTAAATTTCATGCACAAACATACATCTTCGTTAAGATATTTTCAATTGCAGAGAATGAATGAATCGTATTGACGAAATTTTTAGGAACATGCATTGTTTAATGTTAGACTGTTTTGTTTAGAACGGATAAAAGCTCTACAAAAGAATATTATGTTTCTTCTTGGAGTAGTTTTAATGTGAACAATTGTACAGTTTAGATGTTCATCGATACTGAAAATCTGTCGTGGTCACAGTGATATTCGAAAAACGCTTCATCAGTAACTTGATCCTATTGTATTGAACTTGTTTATTAGAAAAACAAATTTTGTCTTAAGAAAAACGTGTCTTATTTTCCATATACAACATTTATGTCAATAGTAGACTCGCATCCATGATTATATATGCTATTCTCTTCATATAATATATCATGAACAGAATTTCAGCATTTCAAACCAAAAGTAAAGCACAAGAGATCGTGACGAGACATTTTTAATGATAAAATAGACATAATAATCAATGTTTTTCAAAGTTAAAAATTAATTTTTGATATTAATTTCACATAGATATTATGTAATCCAGGTATAACTAACGTGTTTAGAACAAATGTTGTTTTTGCTGTGAAAGAGATAATTAACTGATATATTATAAGATATACCAGCATAGTTGAACGTCATGAAATAAAAATTCTAGTTTTCAATGATCAAATTTTTATTCGGAATTTCTTTTTAATTATAGCACATGATAAATAAAGAAAAATAGAAAGTGTTCGTAAACATGATACGAGTAAAGAAGAAGAGGGACATTCAAAGTAGGTATGAAGAAATGAATATGAAATGGAGAGAGCGACTGCGTATTTGAAATTGTCACACTATGTATACAGTTTTTTATGAAAACCCATATTGATGACGTGGAAGTTTTGTGCAGCTAGATTTTTCATAGTTCTGTAGTTGACACTCAATGGAGAAGCTTCTCTCTTATTCCATTAATTATCATGATTTCTACATAGGATGTAAAGAATACCCAACAATATGCAAATCGATATAATGTTGGATGACAATAGCTGGGCAGGGCCGGTTCAATGTATTGTACTTTACGCCATACCTCAATTACAAGTGAGTATCCGAAAAGGTTTTCTACCAATATACCAAATAAGAGAAAAAACAGTATATTTGCGATGCCTCTTAAACTGAGGGAAAGAACAAAAGTCCTGCAATTGTCCTCAGTGGCTTTAATGGGTGGTTTGATAAAATAATCTGCTATAACACCTTGAACAGGGAGTAATATGATAGCTATAAGTGCGATAGAACTTCCCACAACAAGATAACGTGGTATCTTTGGATTAATGGGACATTCATTTGAATACCGTCCACCAATGACCACCAGGATGACTGTGGAAGAAAAATTAAACATCGAGATAACAAAAATATCATCATGGTCTATATTTTCAACCATTTCCAAATCATAACATGAAGTGAGATACTTCTAAGCATTCACGAAAAAGTTTTTGAGAAGAACTTCGATACATTAGACCGAACTTTTGCCTGCTTTAATTAAGCAACGGCAGTCATACCATTTGTTTGATTTCTCTAAACCGAATCGAATCAACAATCTGACTCTAGCGATTCACTATGGTATTTCTACAGATTTTTTTAATGAGTACTCTATATCAATAGAGCTGAGTTAAGATGATCGGCCATACTTAGCTTTCATATAAAGCACAGACTGGTTGTCCTTCGAGAGTTTGTGTAGTGCACTTCTACAAAATCTCATTCACTACGAAGTCACTTTCGCCTAACAGAGAGGCGGCGGAAATTATTACAAAAAAAGATCCCAGAGTTATCAACATACGATATCTTCTTCGCTCTCATACATTCCTTCAAATTCTTTTCAGTTACAGAGTTGCTGAAAACAAGTTGAATTTTGTCTCAGCTACATCATTAAAGAAAAACATAGACAACTCTGTCTATCGAGATATTTTGTTTTTTATGAAACTTCTATGATGCTTACTTTGTCAATTCTCCTTTTTCATTGTGAAATTGACTATTTAAATTCCGTTCGACATCGAACCTTATATTTGTTAATATACAGAAGTGTACTATCTTTTCTAAATTTGAGCAGTCATCCTACTTCGCTAAGTTGAACATTCCGGAACCAGTTCCGACCCCGGAATCGCTTCCCGCGATTCCGGAATCGAATACAAACTGAGTTCGCAACAATTCCTAGGAATTCCGTTTAATTCGGGAATTCCCCAATTAAACAACACCGGAATTGGTGGGAATTGGTAGGAGTTCCGTTCAATTCCCTCTAATTCCGGAAATACAACTTGTGTTTTTATTCTATCAATCTTTATCGATGTAATGACCATCCGATTCCGCTTAGGAATTCCGCGTGTGGGTGTGGGTGTAGATGTGGGTGTGTGTGGGTGTGGTGTGTGTGTGTGTGTGGTGTGAGTGGATGTGGGTGGCGGAGTGGGTGTGGGTGTGGGTGTTGGTGGGTGCGGGTGTGAGTGGGTGTGGGTGTGTGCTGTGGAAGTGTGGGTGTGAGTGTGTAGGTGTGGGATGAGAAGATATCCACACCCACACCCCACTTCCGCACCCACACCACGCACCCACCCACACCCACACCACACACCCACCCACACCCACACCCACACCCACACCACACACCCACACACCCACACCACACACCCACCCACACCACACACCCACCCACACCACACACCCACACACCCACACCACACACCCACCCACACCACACACCCACCCACACCCACATCCTCCAGGTATAAGCCTCAGCCGATGAGAGTGATGCCAAGGCTGAGCGATTCCGGAATCGATAGGAACTGTTGTAAATGATTCCGGAATCGGATTGTGGTGTGGTTGAATTTAGTTGCGGAATCGGTGGAATAGATTCCGGGACGGGAACTGATTCCGGAATGTTCAACATCGCGGAATGGGATGTATTCTCCTAAACTTGAGTTTTGAAATGTTTTTTCTCTCGACTACCATACATATAAAACTCGAGCAGTCTACTCCAGTTTTAAACTATTCAAATTTTGAAAGTTGAAGGTGAGAGTGAGGGCGTAAACATCTGCATCGGGCGTCCCACTGTCTGAGGATGAGGTCGTAAACACCTACATATGGGGCTTCTCATGGAGTTTCAATAGGCGCAGAACAAAATTTTATAATTCGAATAGTTTAAAACTCTAGTACTCGAATTATAAAGTTTTAAAAGTTTAAAACTCGTAACGAATTAATGATTTCTACACTACTGTCGACTACTTTGGTAATAAATCAGCTTCAAATACGCTTATGCGTAGCATCATCACTCACTGAAAATAGTCGCCAGAAAACTCAAAGCAATGCATACGCTAATTGAGCTAAAAGATCCCATCCATCTTAAGGTTTTATCACGATAAGGGGCGTATTCAAATGATTTCTTGCTCGTTGTCTGCAATTCTAAAACAACGTTGTTGTCGACGTCTGCTTTCTTGTTCATTGGTTGTAGTTCAAGAATAACATTGTTGTCAACATTTGGGCTTTCTTCTTCAAGGATGTTTGCTTTCGTGTTCGTTGTCATTGTGTTTCAATGATTATGAGTAACTGAAAATAAAAGATTGTAAAATAAGATTATCAGCCTAAAGAAAAACAAGTATTGTAACAAGTGGTGAAATAAAATGTATATATACACCTGTAAATGTTTATTCAATGATTAGCTGCTCACGTGGAGTTTCTATTTTTTTCTGCAGACACTGACGACAAATTACTTAGGTCCGTCCAAAAGTAGTTGCGAAGGTATGATAATCCTTCAAAGGAGGGTTCGATAATTTTTTTTCTATACAGTCTGATAGAGAAAAGAAAGCTCTATTTTTCTGTGCTATTTGATCGTACTTTAATTTATATGAGGATAATAAATTTTTCATAAGACTTTTTTCGTTTACATGGTTCCGGGTTGTAAGTTGTACATCGCAGTTTTCATTTACTTGTTAGTTGTATTAACAATCAAAATATGTCATAAGATGCGGCGTGAAAAGCTCTACAGTTTCCATAAAACCATTTATTTTCTAGTTGCACATTTTGTTCTTAAGATAGACTAAATTTTCAGCGACCAAATTTCAACCATGAAAAAGATAATGTTTTTGATACACGACGAATTCATTTTTTGTTGTTGATCATTTTATCACCTAATATGCTTTATCAAAAGAAAAACAAAATACACCAGAAGATGCAGCGTGAAAAGCTCTACAATCTACATAGTAAAGTTTATTGAAATTGTTTTGAAAGAAAGGAAAATTCTATACAATCATTTTTTTACAACGGCCAAAGTTCGATCACTCAAAACGTTGCCTATTTTGAAAAGAAAAAGTACAACTAGAAAATAAGTGGTCTTATGGAAATTGCAGAGCTTTTCACGCTGCATCTTATGGCATATTCTGGTTGTTAATATAACGTATTAGTGGACTAAAAAAACTAACCGGTCTGACTCATTGTGAGCTAGCACAACGAGCAGACATGTTAAAGAAAAAAGTCTTATGAAAAATTTATTATCATCATATTAGTTAAAGTACGATCAAATAGCATAGAAAAATAGAGCTTTCTTTTCTCTATCAGACTGTATAGAAAAAAAAATTATCGAACCCTCCTTTGAAGGATTATCATACCTCCGCAACTAATTTTGGACTGACCTAAGTATATGAGACCTTTCTTTTCTTTTACTTTGGCTACACGAAAAAAGAAGACAGAGATGTCCTAATACCATTACGCGGGGTAATGGCTAGTTACAGGTCAGAATATTCAATAATGTAACCATCATAACTCTATATATATATAAATATAAACTGAAGCATTGAAGTGGATCACTAAAAGCACTCAAAATCCTCAGCTAGGGTGTGGGGTTGTGGGTGGGGTGTAGGTATGGGTGTGGGTGTAGGTATGGGTGTGGGTGTGGGTGTGAACCTTGTCTGCATTTATACCCACATCCACACCCACCCACCCACGCCCGCACCCACACCCACCCACGCACCCACACCCACACCCACACCCACACCCACACCCACACCCACACCCACACCCTGCTCATGTAACTCCTTAAATGATTTCTCATTTTTCATATCATTTAATTGTTCATAAAGTGTTGATATAAGATTCTTTGCTGAACCAAGATCAACACAAACTCCTTTTAGAGAACAATAAAAAGAAAAGATTTCACATGAGAAAAATTGAATTTACCTTTCAACTGATCTGACAGAATTTTTATTGGTCCTAATAAACGATGTAAAATAAACATTGCTACTATAAACATTGATTCCTTCATATGTACAAGCAAACCTCGTGCACCAACTGCACGACTTCCACCATCCTCTACTAAATCTTCAAGTGCTTTAATAATTGCTGGAAAATTATTTTTTATAGCATCAATAGATTTAAACCGAGAATCCCAACGTGTATTTCCCCACTTTTTCAATTTTGATGTTGTATCTAATTGAAAAAAGCGTTGATAAAGTTGCAATAGCAAATTAAAATATTTGATCTTTTTACCTAATTTAAGAAGTTTTTGTGCATCACAAAAGTATCGATTAGTAACACCAGAAGATACGAAATAATTATGAATATTCGATAGAATTGAAAAGAACTCCTCGATATATGGAATAACTAAACATACATGACATATAACTAAATTCAATCTATGGGCCATGCAATGGATATAAATAGCTTTTGGCATAAAATTTTGTTGTAATATCGCATGAACTCCACTATATTGACCTGACATTACAGCAGCTCTAAAAAGAAACTCTGTAAATGATAGAGTATGAGTACCGAACTATCTTTTTTTACCCATCATAACATTGTGCTATACACATTGACATAGAAATATTGTGCTTTACCAAATGATTAGCTATTTCTTTTGCTAATGAAGCAGCATCAAAATCATGAAGACGAATAAATCCTAAGAAATACTCTTTAAGTTCATGTTCATCATCAACAAACCGAACCCAAATAGATAATTGTTTATTATGACTAGCATCTACTGCTTCATCAGCTAATAAAGTATATACATTTCCAGCTAGCTAAAATAATACAATGCTATTTTAATTGAACAAAATCATGATTAGCAAACCGTTTTTCTTACTTTTTTAGAAATTCTATCTTGTATTTGATTTGCCATAATGTTCAATAACTCATTTTGAATTTGATGTGACAAATAAGTAGCATTACTTGCACTCTCTTCTAGTATAGCTTTTGCTAATGGATCAGTTGTTGATGACCACTTTAATATCTCGATCAGATTTCCACGATTAAGTGAACTGAAAGTAGAAAACAGAGTTTTTTAATTATACATTGACACGAATAGAGTGGTAACCAAATTAACTTACTCAAGACTTTCATCATGACCACGAAGAGATATACATTGCTTTGCGCATAACAAAATTGCTGAACTAATTTTTATCAGTTTATTACGATTTTGACGAATTAGTTCAGCTCTTGATTTATCAAGAATATTAAGTACAGTTGTTCCAGATTGTTGACGTGATTGATATTCAAAAAAATTTGCAGTTGACATTATATGTGCTTGACTGTTAACGTGTTTGTTAAAACCTCTGTCCTGTGCCAAAGCACGCTTCCAATTATTAAAGCCTTGCGCGGTGAACACATCTTTTGTAAAACGACTTGATGCAATAAAATGTGAAAAATGACGACAATAGTAACAAAATGTTGAGTCTTTTTCTACTGAGTATTCCAACCAGGGTCGATTTGTGAACCATTGCATCTGAAATGCTCTATTATCTTCATCTTTTGGATAAACTGCTAAATGAGGTTGTGAAGGTGGATCTTGACTTGTTCGACTCACATCACCAGGAAATGATTTTGATGAAGATTTTGATGGAGAACTTGATGAAGCTCTTGATGGAGAATTTTCTTTACTTGATAATGAATGTGTGGAATGAACTACACGTGCATCAACTGAACCACAATCAGATAGAAATGAAGAGTTCAAGTCGTTCGATGTGATAGAAGAAGTAGGTAAGAATGAAGATGATGAACACGACTGATTTGAGATGATGTTTGTGCTACTATTTTCTTCACGAGATTTCTTACTAGATACGAAAAAAGTATCAATAGTAGCATTACGTTTGTTGGAATTTTTTTATCCATAATGTTCCATAACTACTTATAAATGATTATTTGTTTATATCAACAGATTATATATTATAAAATTTGAATCTTTTTTTTTGGGAGCACGACGATTGTGTGTAAGACAATTGTGTGCAGACAATTGTGTGTATGGACAATTGTGTGCAGACAATTGTGTGTATGGACAATTGTGTGTAAGGCAATTGTGTGAATGGACAATTGTGTGTAAGTTACACACAATTGTCTGCACACAATTGTCTTACACACAATTGTCTTACACACAACTGTCATAGACCCTTTTTTTCTTTTCAAACATTCTTCTATTGATCTTTGGCAGACAGCCAATATAATTGAGATGCGGAACCCCTACTTTTGTTGATGAATAATATCGAACGGTGACAGTGACATCACAGTCAAGTGCCTGCGAAAGCTAATTTTCCGGAGGAGCTCAATAGTTTTCCGGGGAAGCTCAGCTCCCCCTAGCTCCCCTGGTGGCTCCGCGCCTAGGTGTTCCAGAGATTCTTATATGGAAACATGTTTTTGTGTACTCAAAAAGTGAGTACACTACTAGAATCGGTCAGTGTGTCCGTCCGTCCGTCCGTCCGTCCGTATACACGATAACTTTCGAAAGGAGAGTCAGATCGTGATGAAATTTTCTACACAGTTCAGTCTCATCAATGTCTCAGTCGAGTTCGAAGATGAGCCTGATTGGACGAGCTCTTCCTGAGTTATTGCAAAAATAGTCTTTTTTCCCTATGGCTTCCTATGCGAAGATCGACCCATCTTGGCTTTCGTAAACAACTTTTCCTATCATAGTCAAATAAATCCCCAATTATTATATACCTTTCGATAGAGAATTTCACGAGCTACAAAATGGTATATAAAACATAAAGTAACAAGAAGGCTAACTCACCTATTACAAAGATAATTAAAGGGAAATGGGTTCCGTTTTTGTCCACAATCTAATTGACTCACAATTCGAGCTCTATCTTACGATCATAGAGTTGATACTTTAAGGTTTTCTGGGGCGGAGAACTTGAATCCGTACTCCACTTGCCTCGAAATATTATTGGTTGAGCAGTGACCAATAGAAATCAAGTTATAGAAAAAAAACGGCTTTCTTAGGGTTAATCAAGGCGAAAAGTTCAAATTG
>CAJNOL010005608.1:0-11178 GCA_905250125.1 Rotaria sordida | reverse complement strand
AAAAAAAAACATCATCGCAGCTATATATTGATTTCCATATTCTCGAGAGAAGATCTCAACATAACTTCTTTACTCTTATTATGAATACTAAAAAGAAGATAATACATTTTAACACACGATCGCGTCAATTTTAAGGCAAAAAAAAAATGTTGTTTTTCGCAGCTCACTAATTGTAGCTCTTAGTCTAATTATATATCATGATTTCCGAACTAATATAAAAGAAAGACTATTCTGTCGATAATTTGATAGTCAAAAGATATTTTAACCAAAAGCTTTTGATAAAAACAAAATTTTATGAGAATGATTGTCTTATAAGTGAATTAATGAAGACATTTATGTATATTTAGTGAATTCTTACAGTCCTGATTTACTTCCTCTCTCTAATATTCTAAGCTATTTTTGATGATATATTAAACATATTTTATTCAATAATTTTTAATTTACTTCGATGACTTTCGAATAAGTATCTATGGAAGAGTATTTTTGTTACTGATGAAATGGTATCGCATCATTTGTATTAGTTTTTAGTATGTACTAATTGTGTAATATATAACTAGTTCAGTAGTTTATCTATCACAAAAACCTAATAGCAGAATTTATCTAAAAATGATTTTTAATTGTAGATAATTTTATTTGTCCATACAAGTTTCGTATTGAATATATTCTTTCATTCTCAATTCAGCAAGACACATATTAATAATGGCGATATGATTGTTGAATCTTTTGTGATAGTTGAGCTTCCGACATTTGAGTGTTAATAGGATATCAACATAAAAAAATTATTATATTTAAAAAAGAAGCTTTCACTTATTCGAAATAATGTTTTTCTAGTTGGATAAAGTGTACTACAAAAGTTTAAAAAACACTTTTAGTATTTTGATGATTACATCGTTATCGAAAAACAGAGACAATTTTTAAAACTATACCATAAGATATAGAATTCAATGGGCAATATTTTAGTATAAAAATTTTTGAAAAATCATTAATTATTAACTAGAGGAATGTTTTATTATATAAAGTTTGCTCTTTAAATATTCCATTATCAAGAACATTGTAAACTAAATGACATTGTATACTTCTGTTATGCAATAATTTACTATAACAGGGACTTTTTTTTAAAACTAATTAAAAATTTAATTAATATTCTATTAATAATTAAGAAGATTTAGTTCAAAGTAAAGACTTCCGAACGTCAAAAAAAAAAACAAATTATGCATTTTGTAAAGCAGACTTTATCGTGTCAAATGATAAATTACATTCTTCTGTGCAATGTGTTTCTCATCTTATATAATCCTTTTATTTTTGATCACTAATTTCAACGATGATTGCCAGCTATTTTTTGCTTGCTTCATACTTCAATAATTTCAGAATGCAACATCTGATGAAGAACACATTGCTAAATCTCATTTGATAGAATAAAATCTGCTCTACGAAATGCACTTTTCTTTAAAGTTCTGAAGTCTATGCTTAGAGCTCAATTTTTATAATTATTAATAAAGTTTTAATTAGTATTTAAAAAAGATCCTGTTATAATGAATTAATGCATAACAAAAATATACAATGTTGTTCAGTTTTCAATGCTCTTTTTCTAATGAAATATTTGAAGAACAAAATTTATATAATGAAATATATTTCTCTAATAAATAATTGATTATTTTTCAAAAATTGCCTGCCAGAGAAAAATTGAAGTTCCTTCTTTTTCTTCACGCTACAACTACTTAGATCTACAATAGATGTCATGTGTAGATCTTGAGTCTAATTGTATATGACATTCCAAATACGTCATTCACCTCCTTTCCTTTCATAGAAAACACCGAAGTATAAAGTGCAATCCTCTTTATACATACATATACAATTGAATAGCAACTTTTTAGTACGATTGGCGTGAAAAACTGGAAGTAGGCATCAACAATTTCTGAGTAGTATATTTTATTATATTCTATATCTGTGTTAAACGGCAAAAATTTCCCAACACTTCACTAAATATTAAGAGAAATATATGTTCTATATTTTAATTTCTGCTTAATTAAATAATAAAGTTGGGTTCACTCATTGAAAAGGTTTAAATCATTTTTCAACTTTGTATGAAGGGTAGGACGTCCGAAACAGGCTTCAATGCACTCGAATTCATTTGCTATATCCTGTTCGTTTAGATTCTACTCGAAAAAACTACACACGCGAATGTGTTTGACTGAAAATATCTGCTGAAAAATCATCACTCTATGAATCGAGTATAACGACCTTTTTTTTTCAGGAAGCCCTGTTATCTTTTTTGTTTAACACAGTTGGTGAGAGAGAAGTTTTTTTTATGGGTTTGTAACTGAAAGAGTTCTTTTTCTTTTCAAAGAATCTGTACACTGATAGCTCTAGAATTAATTTTTTGTCACTTTACACGAAAACATACAAATGTCTGTCAAACATTGTGAATATCAGATGAAGAAATGAAATTAAAATCAACTATGTATTCTGATAAAACATTGAACATTGATTAAAAACAAATGACGTTTTTTTTGTAATGTATATCTCATAACTGAATGATAGTATGAGCTGAAGTTTTGTTAACTTCGTATGAAATATGTTTAATTAATTTTCTGATTTTAATTTCTACTTTTCAGTAAAAATAACATTAACTGTACTATTCAGTTTATAGATCTTTAATAGATGCCTAAGAACACTCGTTAATAATTTGTTTATATTGTTAGATATAATGTAACTTAATCATACTTTACCATGCATATATATATATATATATAGCTTATCATCTATTATGATCTAATTTATATGTTGAAAACTCAAATATAGAGATTCATGTGTTAGAAGCTCATCTATCAATGTACCATTGATAAGATCTTGTTTTTTTGTATTTTATATCTAATTCTATTCAGTGATATGTTGACAGGAGTGTAGTTTTCCAATGTATTATTTATCAAAAGGAAAAGTACAAAGTCACATTATTTCTTCAGCATGTATCTTTTTTTTCTGTTGTTATCATACGAGATAACAGATGACGCAGATTAAGTGGGGCAATATTGTTTGCTATTCTTGCATCATTCTGATACACTTTTAGAAAGTCATTCGATAGAGAATTGTTCATTCGACAAGACTGCTTCGTTTGATTTTTCAAATGAATTTTTTTATTGGAACAAAATTTAAAATATAAAAGCCTACTTAATTGTCTAACTGCAGTTTTCAATTTTCTGTAGATATCTATCAATTTTGTGTAAGTCTTTGCTCATGAAGATTAATTCGGAAAGTAACGTAGTTAATATCAATTGATAGAGCATTTCGTGCTCTTCGCTTCTACAAACTTTTCAAGATTTTTGATGCTGTCGTTCACGAGAAAAAAAACTTGGAACTCAAACTATTAATATTGTTCTACACATGTAGGAAAAGAATATATTTTCTAAGATGAGACTTGGTGTATAAAACGGTCATTCTCATGCTGTCGAACGTGAAATTTAATTCAGAATAAAAATGTTTGTGACTGATAAGTTGAACAGTACAAACAATTAGATTGTATCGAATGAAAAAAGAACAATCACGTAATTTTGTCAGTCAAGACTTTTTTCCTAGTTACTACATCATAATTATTCTCACAAATATTTCTTTTGAAATTCTGAAACATATATCAACAGATGCAAAATTTTGTGGAAAACATAGTAGCATGCTTGCCACTTCAAAAAACCACAGTGAAAAAATTTTGCAGCATTTTTCTGTTTTTCTGATCGTCGCAGTTGGATGATTAAGTGTTAATATTTTAAGTTTTGCTCCAACAAAAAGAAAAAAACTTTTGTTTAAAATACAAATGTAATGGTTTTGTAGAGCACAAAATTCTATATCGCTAAAGAGTGATGTAGACATGAGTGACAAGAACTAGATACTTTCATGATTGATATCATTTTTTTTTGTCATACTATCAATTTGTACAATAACAAAAGGGATAAGAAAGGTACAATGTTCCAAAAACAATAAGCAATAGACTTCACATAATAAATTGTTTTGAATGGATACTAAATATATTTTGCTGATAGATAAATTAATTACGATGTGATACAGAGTGACTTAAAAAAGATAAATTTATTTTAGACTTTGTCATGATTTTTGATATTGTTGACGTGATAATCATAAAAATATCAAATTTAAAGAAGCATCAATATACATTGCTATAGACTAGCGACATCTTAAGATAATACTGGAGATCAATAAAAATTTCTCTCAATTGATTTCACAAATACTTTTCTTTATTAATTTTTAAAAACTGAAAATATTTATTTCATTCGAAATTCTTTTAAGTCTTTATTATTCCTACCAATCGAAACAAAATCTACAGATGTCACTAAATTTTTGTTTTAATTAAATGATATGATTTTCAAATCGATCAACAAAAGAAATCTCTTGAGAAGATACGTTTTCATCTGAACATATATATATATATATAAATCCATAGTAAACAGCAAATAAAATTAATCATTATTATATAAACAATGTGAGTAATATTTAATTAAACATCATTATCTTTTCTCACTTTTTTTTTCCGTTCTTATCTAAAGTTTCTAGTTATTTAATATTATGGATAAAACAGCAGTTGATAATAGTAATATAATTGAAACAAACAATGATGCATGTCAATGTAAATTATATGCTATTGAACGTGGATATTGGACTGATCCATATTTAAAAACTCTTGCTGGTTCAACACATAATGAACGACGTACACCAGAAATAAGTCTTGGTTATTATGTACGTGTTCATGGACTTCGTTATTTAATTGAAAAATTTATAAAATTAACAAATAATGATTGTCAAATAATAAATCTTGGTTGTGGTTTTGATACAACAGTATTTTATTTATTAGATAATGTTAATCTTCATTTTAAACATTTTATTGATATTGATTTTGATGAAATAACAGAAATAAAATCAAGTAAAATTCATCGTATACCACATCTTCGTAATAAATTTCCTATGAATAATCAATCATTAAAAATACCAGGTGGTTTTCATTCATCATTATATACAATTTTACCAGTTGATCTTAGAAATTTAACACAATTAGATAATCAATTAAAAATTCTTTCAAATAATAATATAATTGATTATAAAAAACCAACATTATTTATAAGTGAATGTGTTTTAATTTATATGTCAAATGAACATTCATTAAATTTATTAAAATATTTATCTCAAACATTTTCTCAATGTTGTTTATTTTTAAATTTTGAACAAATTAATATGAATGATCGTTTTGGACAAATTATGTTTGAAAATTTAAAACAACGTTCATGTTATTTAATTGGTATGGATGCATGTCAATCAGTAAATACTCAATATGAAAGATATATAAATGGAAATTTTATGTCAGCATATTGTATAACATTAAATGAATATTATAAAAAATATTTAAATTTAAATGAAAAACAAAGAATTGAAATGATTGATGGTGGTTTAGATGAAAAAGAATTATTAGAACAATTATTTGAACATTATTGTTTTTCATGGGCTTATAGAGATGAAATAAATCTTGGTTTAGATAAAATAAAATTTGAATAAATATACACAGTTTTTTTGTGCTTTTATTTATTTTTAGATTAATTATGAGTTTATTTAGTTTATCAAATACAAAAATTTTTGATAGATTATTCGGTAAGATTTTTAAATGAAAACAAAAGAAAAAGAATTTGTTTTTTAATTTATTTTATTAGAAAAAGCAACAAGTCCACTTTTACTTGAACCTGATTGGGAAGCTACTCTTCAACTTTGTGATATTGTTAAATCACAAGAAGTGACGTAAGATTAAAAGTTTTATTGATACACAAAAAAAACAAACAAAGAATTATTAATTTTAGAGCAAAATATGCAGTACAAACAATTAAGAAAAAATTTGGTCATGAAAATGCTCATGTTGTTCTTAGCGCACTTCATGTAAGTTTTCATCATGCTTTTGAGTTTCATTATGAATACAAATTCTCTTACTTCTAATATTTAAAACTGATTGAAACTATCAGAGATAAGTTTGTTCCTTCGTCAGATATATATATCTTACAAATAAATATTTCAATTATTTTTCATTTTGATTTTTAAAAATACATAAAAGCGAATGTTTAGTTTTGGATTTCGATTTCAATTAATTCTAGTCAGAATCGTAATCATAAATACAACTGGTATTGCGTATCGAATTTTTTAAAACAATGATGTCTATTCAATTGTAAAACACAATGAATGTGTTTCTGCCATGTCTGACACCTGTTTTTTTATCATCTTTAAAAACTAATTAACATTTTTTCTATTGATTTACAATAATTGAGAATGACCAATCTAGATAGAAATTTGCATAAAATTACATACTTCGGACAAGATCGTACTCTTAAAAAATATTTTTTAAGAATCTTTAAAATTTCTTTTTTTTTTTCTTTAGTGTCTGGAATCTATAGTAAAAAATTGTGGAGGACCAATTCATAAAGAAGCTGCACAGCGAGATGTAGTTGATGCATTACGTGAATTGGCAAAAGTAAAATATTTCAAAACAAAAAACAAGAGAAACAACATAATAAATTTTATAATTTGACTTTTTAAGAATGGACCTGATCTAATTCGTGATAAAGTTCTTGATTTAATTCAATGTTGGTCATATGGTCTTGGTATGTTTAATAAATTCTTTTCAATAAATATTAAAATGAATTTTATTTTAAGGTCAACAATATAAAATTTTTACAGATACATATAATTTAATGAAACTTGAAAATTATCGTTTTCCACCATTAAGAGAAAGTGAAGCTATGTTTGAAAGTAATGATGTAGCACCAGAATGGCGAGATGATAAAGAATGTTTTCGTTGTCGACAAACATTTACCACGTTTATTCGTAAAGTAAATTCAAAAATAAAATTTGAAATTTTTTTGTTTTTTGCAAAAATTTTTCTTAATTCTTTTTCTTTTTAGCATCATTGTCGAGCATGCGGAGATATTTTTTGTGATAAATGTAAATTTAAAAAAAACAACAATCCTGTCAGATAAGATGACTACTCTTCATTTGAAATGTCATCTTTACCGTTTTGTAGAGTAACTTGTGATACACCGGAAATTATATAGGAAATTACTTTTTCATCAAATTTTTATATTCTGAGAAGCCATACATTAGGCCTCAATATGTCTTCAAACAAACTTATATCAAATTTTGTTTAAAGTTACTTCAATAGAGTTTTATTTGATGTTCAATCGTGTATATCTAATAATACTTACAATAACTTTCTTTGTACCCAAAATCTTAGCATTTTTATTAGCTTTTGTAATTTTTGGCTTTTATGATATTTGAAATTGTGCCCCATCACTCTCTATAAGTATATCAATTGATTATCTTCTGAATTTAAGTGTGTCATAGTCAAATTAATACATAAAAAAGGTTAGTTTTTTATTCTTAAGTATAGAAAAGTATATGAGTATTGCGTTAAATACTTATTGAGTAAATAACGTTTGTATCTATTAATAATACAGGATGTCCCATAAGTTGTGGCAGATTTGTTTTAAGTAGATTTTTAAAAAATCTGCCACAACTTATGGGACACCCTCAAGTACATCATGCCCTATCATTTGACATATATGAATCTTCCAAAAATGGCAAAACATTTTTTTGTTTTCGAAACTATGCAAAATTTTTAATGCTCATAAGAGACCAAACATATATTGAATCTAATAGAGCTCCAAATTCTAATTACATCTGACTACTGAGAACCTAGATTCTTAAGGAACAAATAAAATAAAAACTAGTCATTTTAATAGTTTATTCTTGTATACCCCTCCAGGAATCCGAAAACAAAAACATTTTTTTTCCATTTTCAGAAGATTTATCTATGTCATATGATAGGGCATGATGAACTTATTATCAATAGATACAAACATTTTTACTCAAAAACTATTTAACCCAATACTCATACTTTTCTGTACTTAAGAATAAGAAACTATCCTTCTTTATGCATTAATTTGACTATGACACACTTAAATTCAGAAGATAATCAACTGATATACTTATAGAGAGTGGTGGCATACAATTTCTGAGAAAGTTATTCGGTCAGTTACCTTTACTCTCAGGAGCAATATTGAACAATTTCAAACATCATAAAAGCCAAAAGTTACAAAAGCTAGTAAAAATGCTAAGGTTTTCGGACGAAGAAAACTATTCTAAGTATTATTAGATATACATGATTGAACATTAGACAAAACCCTATTGAAGTAACTTTAAACAAAATTTGATGTAGGTTGGTTTGAAGACATATTGAGTCCTAATATGTGGCCATATCATCCACAATTGCTATAATAATCATTAGCTGATATATGGCTTCTCAGAATATAAAAATTTGATGAAAAAGCAATTTCCTATATAATATCCGATGTATCACAGGTTGCTTTACAAAACGGTAAAGGTGACATTTCAAATGAAGAATGGTTATTTTAATCGACAAGATCCTTTATATTTATCTGAAAAATAAAACAAAATCTTCATAGGTTCATCGAAACAATGTCCAATACCAAAATTTGGTATGGATCGCGAGGTGCGTGTTTGCGATGCATGTTATGAAAAATTAACATCTGGGTAAAAAAAAAAAAGAAACATTTTTTTTTCTTTACTTTTTTTATTTAATTAGATCACCAGTAAATTCTATTCCAATACCAAAACCAATGCAGTTATCAAGACCAATACCAACAACTGCTTCAGCATCTAATCAAGTAAATAAAAATGTGACACAAAAAAAAAAACAAAATGAATTATTTTGTTTAGGGAAAAAGTCAAGCTGAATTAGATGAAGAAGAATCATTTCAACTTGCTTTGGCTATGTCACAAAGTGAAGCAGATGAAAAAGAAAGACAGAAAAAGATGTTAACACAAAAATATGCTATGTCAAGTTTTCTATCAGCACCTATCAATAATAATAATATTCCGGTAATAATCAAACGACTAATAAAAGTTTTTAAATAGAATATAGAAAGCAAAGATTTTAATTCTTTCGAAAAAGTGAAATGAAAACAAGAGACAAAAAACTGATCCGGGCCACCGAAATCGGGGAAAGTAGTTACTAAGTAACAGAAAATTCATGGATTTGATTCTTTCGCCAGGAAATTGCTATTGGGTGGGAGAACATAAAGATTTTTTATAAAAAGTTTGATCAAAGATCTTTGGAGTCAAGAAATCCGAAATCACCAATTTTTAATTATTAAAAAATATATTTTTTATTTCGTTGTAGAATGTTGCTGAAGATAATAATGAATATTCTGAATTAACCAAATATATTGAAAGAGGCCGACAAGAACAACAACGAGAAAAATTAACTACAACAAATATTTCGAATGGACATGAAGTCGAAATCCAAACACAATTACCAGTAAAACAAATCAAAAAAAAATTTTTTCTATTCGAAATATTTGTTTATTTTTCTTCTAGAATGAATTAAATAATTTTATAACCGATAATGAAATTGATCAATTTACAACTACTGTTACTGATCATATAAATAATTTTAAATTTCGAATGTTAAGCAATCAACAACGTAGTAGAAATGTTACAACTGATACAGCTGTACAATCTGTTTTTGTTATGCTTCAACATTTTCATCCTGAACTTCATCATTATATGCAATTATTAGAAGATAAACGAAGTAAATTATTAATTTAATTTTAAAAATGACGAAATTTTTTATTTTATTTATGTTTTTGTTCATTTAGCTTATTATGAAAATTTACAAGATAAATTAAATCAATTAAAAGATGCACGAGAAGCGTTGAATGCTTTACGTGCAGAACATAGTGAAAGAAAACAGCAAGAAGCTTTAGAACGTGATCGACAACGACAAATACAATTAGCACAAAAACTTGATTTTATGAGACAAAAAAAACAAGTTAGATTCGCTTATTTTTCTTTATTCTAAAAAAGACATTCAAAATTATATTCATTCAATAGAACTTTTTTTTTAAATAATTTTTAATAATAGAAATCATTTGCTTAGTTGTTGTTTTTTTGTTCTTTCACATATAGGAATATCTTGAATATCAACGTCAATTACATCTTCAACGTTTAGCACAACAAGAACTTGAAATGAAAACACGTCTTGACCAACAACGACAATTAACATTAGCACGTGAACATCTTGCGCAAAATCCTCAATTTGTAATTAGATTTTATTTAATTATCTATAATTACGATTAGACTAAGTCGTCCTATACGCCATAACTTTCAGATATGAAATAAAAGCAAAAAATCAATTCATTGTTCAGCTATATTCATTATTTTTATGAAATTTTTTTCTCAATGGATTCCTCTTTTAATAGTTCATCATTTCATTGCACTTCTTCATTATGTATATTAAAGAATATTCTTTGTCTTTTTTCTAGTCAATAGCACCATATGATTATGGTCGATTACCTCAACAAAATCCTGCCTATCAACCACCATATAGTACTTTACCAGTGCAACCATCAATTGATTCAACAAGTCAATATTCAGTTGTAGCATCGCTGCCAACGCAACAACATCCTTTACCATCATCTCATTATCCTTCAATGATGATGTATCCACCACCAAAAATAGATACAAATTTATTACCCAATGCACAAGTTCCATTATCAATGCAACCAGTTTCGTACCCAATAGGCGCCACTGGAGGTATTTTTAGTGCATCCTTTTTTTTCCTCAACTAGTCTATTTTTAGAGTATGACTCACATGACAAAGCAAAAAAAAAAAACTAAATAAAATTTATTCTATAGAAAAACAAAATATTTGTATCTAGGACTTATTTGATTAATCAATGAAATTTTGATTTCTTTTAATAGAAAAAATAATATTTCCATTTGATTCATCATTTTTAATTGTCCTTATCAAAATATTTGAGTCAATAATCATTTTCTTTTATATAGATAATAACTACACCCACTCTTTTGGCCAATTGCCTGTGAATAATGCGAACCTAACTTATACCCAGCAACAACAGCAGCAACAGCAACAACAACCGACTCCGGTCGTTAATGAAGAAAAACCTGAACCACAATTGATAACCTTTGACTAAGGGTTTTTTAAAATTCCTTTACTCATTTTTGTGCAATTATGTTTTTTTTTAATTACTTCTTTTTCTCTTAATATATTTAAATTTTTCTTTTCGTTGCATGGTTAATATCGAATAAAAATGCCTTTAG
>CAJNOL010005606.1:0-10241 GCA_905250125.1 Rotaria sordida | reverse complement strand
TTGAATACTTGAATACTTGAATACTTGAATAGTTGAATACTTGAATACTTGAATAGTTGAATACTTGAATACTTGAATACTTGAATAGTTGAATACTTGAATACTTGAATACGTGAATGCTTGAATTCAAGTTTCAAGTATTACATATATGTTCTATTCACAATTATCAACGATAGTCAATAAAATTTTTCAAAAATCACGAAGCCTGTTTTTGCGTTGCTATTCATCGTGGAAATCTCTATGCAAAATAGTCTTCAAATGAGCTGTATGTATGCGAACAGTTTGAAGAGTAAGACATAGACTTGATTACTTTTCTTAGGTCAGCCAGGATCGGTTTTAATGGGATTCTGTCCCAATGATTGGTCGGCAGGCTGGCTACTTCGATGCAGCGACCGGAACGTGGTTCAACACGTGGCTTTCTCTGTTCAATTTTCATCCACACCCATGGTATTTCTGTGAATCACCCATATAGATGCAAGGTAGGAATGTTGAGTTTTAATGCCTAGTTTTGTATGAATCCGACCTTGGATTTGCAGGGTCTCAGACAGAATCGCTATCCATCTTGACGTCAGTGCAGAAAATTTATCTCCTTATGGCATGAACGTTCGGTTCAAATCCTGGTTGGACTCGATAACACATGATGTACGAGTGAACTGGTTGACGTGTGCTTAAGAAGACAGTTCGGAACTCATACTTGGCAGCGTTTGAATGCCTCATAGTTCCATTTCCATTATTGACTGCTAAAGAACTCTGTGCTAAAGAGAATTCTGTCTGCTCCGTAACTTAAAATGATATCTAATGAGTAATAAAAATGAATCGTCTAAAATCAAACAGAGGCTGCTGGTAGAGATGTAAACAGCCCAACATATTGTTGGAAGTGACTACACACGCTTTAGTTGTTTCAATTTTATTGCGGCAACGGTTGGAAATTTTGGAAACTGCACCAAATCAAAAGCACACAGGAAAAAGCATTCAAGTTTTTTTCTCAGAACGAGGGAAGCGTATCTCAGACAATTTATGTCGGAAGACTTTGTGGGTGGATCTGGATGAAAAGAAGACCTATATCCACCCGCTTACCTACACTTTTTCTGCAAAAGAAATAAAAAATGAAGGGAAATTTGAAAAAAGCAAAAGGCGATGAAAGATTGTTCTGTGAGAAGAAGAAATTCCTTTGTGCTTATGGCTGTAAGGATAAACAAAATAACGGATTTTGCTGAACCATTTGATGTCCAGCTAACTCTCATTGTGTACATATTACTCTGGATCACTCCTTGTTTTGAAAATTTAGGGTGTGGGTGTGAGTCTGGGTGTGGAAGGTGGGTGTGGATATCAATCTTGTGATCACTCACATGCACATCCACACCTACACGCGCGCACACACCCACTCACACTCCGCATCCACACATCAACACTCACACTCATCCACACCCACACCTCACACCTCACACCTATACCCAAAATATCACAAATTAATAGAACTTGTACGCAGTGTTCGAAGCTAGAGTCTCCGAATTTTTTCGGTGACTTCCAACCAACCTTTTGTTCTTTCTGGAGGGAGACAGTCAAAATTTACCGAAAAAAATCGAAGAAATACCGATCCGAAATTCTGTGTTCACGTTTGGTTGATTTTTCGGTGTTGTGTTGCCGGATACGATGGGTGTCTCGCATTTTGCCGATCAGTTCCAATGAAATCTGCTTGTTTTCGAAGACCAAATTGATCGACATGGCCTAAAATCGTCCACTACCTTTCTATGTTCTATTGCAGGAATTTATTTGTTGACTTTGGCCGCCAAATTGTCTCGTTATCTAACAGTATAGGTTAGCTAAAGTGTCGTTATCTTTCTTCTTTTGCATCAGTCATATTACACAGCCGTATTCATGAGTGTTATTCCTGTTATTGACATTTCTCCATTAGTGTCTTCATCTAGTGAACAGACGAAATTCGATGTATCTCAAGCGATTCGTCGTGCTTGTGAAGCGGTAGGGTTCTTTCAAATGATCGGTCATGGAATCGACGAACAACTGTTTGATAAATTGGTCATTGAAGCTCGACGTTTCTTTGCTCAATCATCAGAAGAAAAACAACGCTATGCTGTGCATAAATGGAATCCATCGAATTCGAATCAGTATCGTGGTTATTTTCCATCATCAGTCAATGGAAAAGAGGGCCTAGATTTATCTTCACCATATATGAATTCCGAACATGAACTTGTTAAAAAAGGTGACCCATTACACGAACTGAATCAATATCCAATGCATGGAGTATTGACTCAATATTGGGATGAAATGTGTAAGTTCAAAGTTTTGATAGTTGCATTCATCATGACAAATAGAAAATTTGAAAAGATGAAAACTCTAAAAACCTGATGATAAATTTAATATTTATTTTCATTTTGCATATAACTTTTGGAAAACAGAAAAGTTTTGCGATGTCAGGCGTTACATGCGCTGTAATTATTTCAAAAATCGCTCAAACTTACAGAAGTCTCTTGAGACAAAGGAAATCTTTTTTTGTAGGGCGTATTTCACTCGAATTATTGCGTGCAGTAGCACGTACTTTTGACTTGGACGCTTCCCATTTTGATAAACTTCTCGATGATCGTGCATTCGGTGGTGCCGGAACTCTTTCTACCTTTCGTCTCAATTACTATCCACAACTAGGCAATCAAACTCCTGTATCGATAGGTGCTGATGATGGTGAACCTTTGTCGTGTGAAGAGCACTACGATGGATGCGTACTTACAATTTTGTATCAACATAAAGTTGGTGGCCTACAAATTCAGTCAGAAAATAGAACATGGGTTGATGTGCCAATCGTACCGTACGCTTTGGTTGTGAATACTGGTAAATGTTTAGAACGATGGACAAATGGATGTTTGAGGGCAGTAAAGCATCGAGTTAAGTTACTGAAAGAAGAACGTCTTTCAATTCCATTCTTTTTGGAAGCATCTTATTCAACACCTATTGTACCATTACCGACTGCAGGTGGAGCTCCGAAATATGACCCGATAATCTATGGACCGTATATTATAGAAAATAACAGCAAATTCAAGGAGTATCAACGCGATGATGATAAATCGTCTTAAAGACCATACAAATGAAACAACGGATAAATTTCGCATTGTTTATCAAAAATTTATTTTTTCGAATAAAATATAAGAAAAAGCTCGGCATTTCTTTATCACACTACAGGTTCATCAAAATCAAAGGCATATGTTGAGCGATCATCAGTGATGATTGGATGATGCAACTTGTTCAGTAACACAACTCTGAACGATTCACACGACAAACAAACTATCTCAGAGCTAAAAAAAATAATTTTGATGAATTCATGAACATTAAACACGTTAAAACGTCGTTTTTCTTTTCTTTTAGCCATGAGATTCTTTCATCTTTTCCGTCTATTAATAATTTCTGTTCGCTTTTGCGTAGCTTTTTATTCCTATATTTTATTCTCACGCATTACTATACTTTCGAGTTATTATGTTAAGTCATCTGTTTAAGGAAACAGCAGTAATTCGATACTTCAAAATTGGACGCGAGATTATCATGATGACCTTCAGTTGTTTCAGTTAAGGATACTCTGAAAATAAAAAAGGAGTTTTGCAGAACCTTTTTGTGGATTCTGCTGTTGGGTACAACACAGAACCCTTCGAAAAGGTTCTGTCTGAAAGAGGGTTCCACAGAAAACTGACAAAACCATTCCTGATTTCCTACCAAAAAAGGTTCTGCAGAAAACTGATGAAACCATTTTTGATTGATCGCCAAAAAATGGTTCAGTCGCACATATAAGGTGTCTCATCACTTAAATGGTTTTCCTCCTACACCTGTATCTTTATCACTATTGCCTTATAACTATATCATCACGACTATCTTCGTATAACTATCCCCTTAACACTATTTCCTTATAACTACGTCCCTAACACATCATGTTGTGACTGTTGCAGTCAGTGAAGGAAGCTTCAAAATTAGGTTATTTTTCGTAAAGGTGCCGCCACAGTGAACTTGTATTTAGAGATTAGCTTAATTTTTTGTTGAAAACATCATCAACTGCAAGAACTTTTTACACGCTTTTCAATGATATATAACATTCTCTAATTTTCGACACAGGAACATCATCAACTACTTCGCAATATTGTTATTCATTTTTCGTAGCTTCATTTTTTTTTCTCGTTTGCTGACCACTACGGAACATTTTTCCAGTCCACTGTTTGACGTACACTGCTAATATTTTTTTTATTCAAAAGATGAGACTTTTTTCTAGAAACTGTTGAAACAGATTTCTAAAATATATCTTCGTTGATCAGATATTTGAAACTCATTGACAGAGATCATAGTAGCTTTTTCGATTTTCGGTTTGAAATGATCGCTACTATTGAGCAAAGATGAATTTCAGAAAACTGTTCCAACAATTTCTAGATAAAAGGTTTTTCTTCATTTTGAAACAAATTTCAACATTTTTCATGCTACCATGCCTCGGAAAAATGTTCCATGCTAAAAGCCGAATTTTCATGAGTAAAATTTTCATCGAAATCTCTTGAACCGTTTAGAAGATAGGTTTCGGAGGGGGGAGGGGGAGGGGCTTTTCCCTTAGGTTCTTATTAGTTCTTTCATGAGAATGTTTTGAAAATTTTGAATCACTGATTCCATTGAGAAAAAAACTGTTACAAAAATGACTTATTCTTTATGTGTTACTCGTTATTTATAGCACCAAAAAAGCCATTTACCTATTGATTAATTCCCATACTTCAAATCTGAAATTTTTCTCACTCGGTTCTTACACAAAAATCTAATCTATGTCAAATCACATAATTTTCTTTTTACTAGACTAAATACTCATTTTCATTAGTTTATACTATAAAATGAGTACTCATGATTTCTTTTGCATTAATATTGGAAAGTGATTTTATGAAAATATTTTCATAAACAAACCAAGAATTAAATTATTTGTAGAATTTTTATTTTTTGTATCCATAGACAAAAAACAATGAGGTTTTAAGTTTTCTTGAAGTAACTTGAATAAACTAAATTTTCAAGATTATCATTATGAATTGTAATCAATAATATATCGAATAGTTTTATAAGCAATAGAAAATAAGAAATATTGCTTTATTAAATATATCATGTTCTAAGAAAGATCACACAGAAAAAATAGAACGATGAGATTTAAAGGGTGCTTTCCATTTTATAAGTAATTTACGCATGGCATCAGCAATGAACTGATGTACACGAGTAGTAAAATGAAACTGATCAATAAATAGATAAGTATTAGGAGTTGAACATAATGGAACAACAGTATAATGTGGTGTATCCCAACATTTATTTGTACTATTTATTCCATATGCTGTCATATTGATAAGAATATTTGATATAAGTGAATAGAGATCAAATATTTCAAATGATATTTTCGAATGATTTTCTCGAAGTAATTGAACTGAATTTAATAAAAAATTATTATGATCAAGTGTAAGTTTCTTTAATAAAGCAGTTGCATTAAAAATAGCAGTAGCTGGATATGCTTCAAATAGTGGTAGATTTATAATAAGAATATGTTTCGCACCTATTCGAATTAAATCATTGATTCCATTGACTAAACTTTAAACAACAATTGATGGAGTAAAAGCTAAAGCTAAATTAAAGTAATAATCATTTTGACCAATCCAAATAGTATAAAGTGTTCGATGATAATGAATCTTTCTTAAATGAATTGCATTTTTGTACATAGCTATTTGTTGACGAACATCTGGTACTGTTAAATTATATATTGTAGAACCTCGTACTAAATGATTATCAGTAGTTGCACCTCCATATGCATAATCAATAATATTCGATATTCCTAATTTATCTATCCAAATTTTTCCATTAGAATATCGACGTTTATAATAAGGTGGATCAATAGGCCATGTTGAATTCGATAATTTATAAACATTTCCAATATCCGAATTTGAATCACTAAAACAAACTATTGTATCAAATGGTACTTCTTTTGATTGTATCTTATAAACATTAAATATCAAAGTAAATAAAAACAATCCATTTAATAGTTGATAGACATACATTTTTCTTTATCTTATAAAATGAAATATTTCTTAACACACCTTTTTATATATACTATAGCATAAAAAAGCAATGAGTCATGTGAATGACAGTGAAAAACAAATAAACATATTGATTTCGATTGCCTACGCGCATATTATCTATGACGCATGCACACATCAATCAAATATTCATAGTTTATAATCACATGCCGATTTATAAATGGCTACCATCTAAGTGATCAGTATAATAGATGAAATGATCAGTACTGAAATTAGCAGTAATTAATTGTAAAATAGTCAGTTTATTAAATAAAGTAGCAGTTAAAAATTTTAGCATATATCAGTAAGAAATACAAATTTAGTCAGTGAAAAATACAAAATTTATCAGTAGAAAGATAAGTTTTATCAATGAAAAATAAATTTAACACAATCAAAGAACCACATAATTAGAAGAAATTTTAACAGCAATTGAAAAAAAGCTTCTTTTCCTTTGTTTTAGACAATAGACGATAAGAAGAATTAAAACAATGATTCCTCTTATGCACAAAATGTATAGATTAAAAGAATAGGTCAAAAGAACGAGAACATATTTAGAATAGCTGAAGACAAAGAAGAAAAGGAAAAAAAATTGACTCACTCTATATCCATTTCAATTTTTATAGTGATCTTTTAATATAATCGACTGTTAATAAATTATATTTACTGATTTTTAAATTTATTTACAAACCTAATTAATTAATAACTAACCGTCTAAATAATTTACTGATCAATTATTTATTTTACTGACCTCCTTAAAATAATTCCCCTTTTATAAATTTATCATTAATGTTTGAAATCAATCTCTAAATCGAACAAAATGGTTACAATAGAATATTAGTAGACAGAAATATTGTGAGTAGACCTAAAGCAAAATGATTCATTTAATTATGATTCAAGTGAATTATTTTCATGTAGAAAACAAAGTAGAAAAGCAGCCAATATAAAATACTAGCTTTATCCATAGAGAGAACCATTTATATTAATTCAAATACCAATAAAAGTATTCAATAATCAGTGTTCTTAATATGATATATTCACATAAGAACTTCGCCTGGAATGGAATCATTGCCAGGGAAAGAAAAGCAAGACTTTAGGAGCACCGACGTCTCGTTTCTTTCTCTTTGGAATAAAGAAATGATAGAAGTAGATAAAACAATTGACAAGCTGCTTGAAAAATATTAATCAGATTGACACTGAGCAAGAGACAACAAGTCATTCTAAAAACATAGTATCAATAATGTTGTTTTACACATTGGTTTCTGGTTAATTTTAATGATTACAATACTTTAGCATTTAACAAATAATTTCTCACCTATTTTATTCGAATAATCGAGAACGACATATGTTTCGAAACGTTCATATTGTTCTTAAAAATATTTTGTAAAAGACGTGTATCCCATGAAATGGAATGAAAGGTATTATTCCATCCTATGTGAAGTTGCAACCATCGTGTAGGACAAAAAAAATCAAATAATCTATTAAAAGCTACTCTTCTGAGAATTTGTCTAAAACAAATTTATTAATATAGTCGTATGAGAAGTCCCATTGTAGAACTGACACAGTATGATTGTTATGAATTTGTGATATATATTTTTAGAGAATTTGAAATAGTCAAGTAAACGAAATCATAATAAATTTTTATAGTTGACAAGCATGTTTTTAAAATGTATCATTTTAAAAACATTTACATTTAGAATTTTTATTCTAATCATTAATTAGATTTATATCATTCCTTTTATTCTTCTAAAGTAGAAAAGTACGTCAACTTTGCAATAAATACTTTTTCGATGAAACAGATTCTATCTGTTAACAATTATTTTTATCATGTCCTATCATTATGAATCTTTCAAATCAAGAAAGTATGTGAAGCATCAAGCGATCAGTATGAGTAAATAGGAAATCAATATTACAAACGTACATTCGACATCCACACTTACACTTTTAGGGTTAAGAAATTGCTCGATCACCATTGCATAGTCTTTAGTTAAGTAAAATTATTTTGTAAAAATATTCAATGCTGCAGAACTCAAAAAAAAAGTGCTTTATTCCTAGGAGAATATCAGTTTCTTTTTTATATCTTTTAAATTGAAATGGATTACGAGAAATTTTAGTGTGAAATTTGAAAAGCTGAACTAAAACAAATAGTCACTCAAATAATGTTATATAAAAAGTGTCACTTAAGTTTTGATCTCTTTCAAATAATACCCCTTTTTTTGATATGCTTTTTTTCAGTAGAAATGGCTAATATCCTGGCATAGTGTACACCTAAGTCTTTCGTATATATATGCTATGAATATTAGTCTTTTCTACCGAAAAAATATATAAGAAAGTGACACTACTTGAAGGAATTCAAAACTTCATATAGATTGTGCATGATACACAACAAATTTTATTAATTTTTGTTATTCATCATGTTTCTTCATCTTATTGAAGAATCTTTCAGTTTTAATATTGTACAAAAAAATCTACTAATATAAGTTAGAATAGAAATTAAATCAAAGGATAAGCTAATCACTATTTCTAAAAATTTAACTTTAAAAACTTTCCAAACCAATCAGACACGAAGACTTAACATTTCTCTTCATAATTTGAACATTAAGAATCTTTAGATTCTAGAAAAATATACCGATAGAAATGTAAAAGTTCTATCGAGTCATAATTCTGACTGACTTCAAGACTTTCTATTGAAAAACACTTTAGGTTTTTGAGGACTATGATTGCGGATGTGGATAGAAGAAAATTGCTTCGTTCCGCTGATCTTGCCTACACATTACACATACTTCTTTCTCTTTTTGCTCTACCGATCATTTTTTCAAAGTTCACTCAATTTAACAGTGTTAGACACAATTATAGATCCGGATAGACTATCGTAGACTCTGATTGATTCTTTAAATAGAATGATGACTTTAATAATTTCAGAATAAGTAATATTTATGGAAAGACATTTATATTTGACCATCAATTTGGACAAAATTTGTAAATCCTAAAAAATTAAATTAGCCTTTCGATTCAAATATTTGTTATTGAGTATAGAAAAACTTACATAATAAAATCAAGATTATTTTTGATCAGTCATAGAATACAAATCTCATATTTCATATAAAAACGTTACATCTTACACAATAATTCAATTAAAATGAATTAAAGAAACAATCTAATAGTTCGATCTTTCTTGCTTATTTCAGTTCTAATTTGATTTTAATATCATCAAATGATTAGAATCTCCATCAACAATAATCCATTTCAAGAGTTTTCATTTAATTATCTGGAATGACATAACACAATGTTTATTTCTTTTGACTAGGAGCGTCAAAAAACAACCTATGCGTATAGTTTATTGATAAATAAACAAATCATGAAAAGTTGAATGAAACAAAAAAAAAGAATTTGAGAATTAAACAGTAAGAGATCAAAAGTGAAGCGAACTCGAACTCATTTTCAAAAAAGATATTTGAACGCAATAAATTTTAAATGAAAGATACTTGATTGGATTATCTATTTATATAAAGATAATGCAATTGATGAAAACAAGATGAGTTTTGTTTGATTATTTGACATCCTTAACTTACTTTTTATAATTTGATATAATCTTGTAAATCTTTTTAGGATATACCAAAAGTTCAAATCACAGTATTTTAATAGTGTATAGTAGACTGTAAAAAACTTTCTCTCTATATAGTCTGATAGCAAAAAAGAATGTTCTACCTTTCTATACTATTTAATCATAATTTAACTAATGTGATAATAATAAAAATTGAAATAGATCTGTTTTTCTATCATATGTAACAATTACAGTAATGCCTATTCAGTGGATATTTTTTCAATAACTGTTGATAGAAACAAGATAGACAGTCACGGTTTTCATCGTTCGAAAGAGGAAATAAAGATGCATCAAATCGTATACTATAAGATTGTTGACAGGATTTTCTAAAGATTTTGAATCGGCCTCTTTGAAAACGAACTTATTTCATACGGTGTTTACAGCGAATTCTCAATTGTCAGGCGTGCATTCAAACCGCTGACGGAAGATCTACACGACTACAGAAGGTTCAGATGCTTTGAACAGCAGCTCATATCTTAAATTCATTAGTTTCTCGGTGAGAGTGATCATTTGACCCGAACATGACTAGTCAATTTAACTTACAATACACATCTCTCCATTGT
>CAJNOL010005603.1:0-11192 GCA_905250125.1 Rotaria sordida | reverse complement strand
TCATTGAGTTTCAATTAACAAGACAAAAAATTGAAACGAAAAAAAAAACTTTTTGTGGGAATATTTTCTCTCTTTATAACTGCCAAGATGTATATCTTTTTCGATAATAATAAATGAAATTATATTGGAAAAAATATTTCCTAGATGTTTTTCGTTTTGTATAACTCGACCAAAAATTTTGGTCCAAAAAAAAATGACTATTGAGTACTTTCAAAAGTTTTTTTAAGCCAGAAAAAGTAGTTATAAGTTAGGATATGGCTGGGTATGGGTGTGTGAAACTGCTTTTAGCCCACACCCACACCCTCTCTCTATTTGTTATATTGTTTCCTGATGATGGTGGAAGATATTCACCGAAAGCTCGAAATAAAATAAATATTGAAATTTGAAAAATTTCAAAATGTATTTCATAGCAGTTCTATATTTTAGCTTCAAGTCTAGTATAGTTAAAATCTCGAATTGCAGCTATTTTTTCAACTTCATAATACAATCAATGTGATTCAAATTTCATATGAGATGAGCAATGTAAAAGTCTAAAACTTCTACATACATCTAATGGGTAATGCAGATTGAACAATATCAGATAAATGCCGATTAGTAAAACAAAGCAAATCTATTTATGACATAATGATACTTGTTTGATATAAACTTGCCTTCACAATAGAAGATCTTCCTTAATTAATTGATTTTTCATACAATTGGGTAGTATTCGTAAGATAGGTTTCGATCGTCGTTCAGCCTAAAAAAAATGATCAGTTGATAGACTTTCTAAATCTTCATCCAGATACTATATCTTAAATCATTTTCTTTAAAATTCGTTCAAAATTGAACTCGAAACCACCTTTAGTCAGATCTGCGTATGATGAGTAGAGCCTGTCAAGTCTCTGTCTGATCCGATAGTTGCTACTTTAAAAGTGTCAGTCAATTATGCCCATATTCTTATAAGATCATTGCCAAGATGCCTTAGTAAATCTACAAGATATGCTAGCAGCTGAATCTAAATAAGTGAAAAAAGTATCCCATATTTTCGGAGCGACTTCAAAAGCGGCTTAAAAAATTTTATTCAGGGTATTATGAGTATAGATCCGACTAAGGCAATCTATTTTGCGAAAGTAAAAGAAATATCGAAAAATTTAAGCTACACATAGATGTTTTTTTTTCCTCTAATCTATAAAGTTAATTTGACCAACTATGACTTTGGATTCATCTATTTCGTTGTTTTCATCTTCCACATTCTGGTTTTCTTGATATTGTTTTTGTACTTTTCGACATTTTTCCATGAAATTAGTTGAAAGTTTGAAGAAAGATTTTTTATATCGAGAATCCTGAATCTATAGATGCCTCGCTGATGGAGTAAACCTACAGAAATGATATTCGATTTTCGGAAAAATGGTTTCATGTGGGATCTAATGAATGAAGGGTATGAGTATGGGTGTATCTATTGATAATACCTGCATCCGCGCTCAAATAAAACTAAAAATATTTCTTTGATTTCATAATTTTATTTACTGTTCTAAAAACTTTTAGTTAGCCCAAAGTAATAGTAATTTTAGAAAATATAGACACCATTATATAAAACATGACTTTTTATTATATTAATAAGATCATATTCTTAATTGAGAACGAAACAAGATTGCGATAAGTTAGTTAGAAATACAGCATTTATTAAAATCATTTTTGTTTTGAAAACAAAGGAAGAACCATTTCCAGATAAATTCGATATGATACTGATACATGTTAAGTGAAGACTGTGCATATGGAAAGGCTGATGGGTGTCTACTTTTTTTATTCTCAATCACACACTCATACCAAAAATAGTCAAATCCAATTCCTGGATTTGACTCGATTTGACCGGAGTTGGATTCGGATTTGACCGGGTTTGACCTGAATTTGAATTTGACTGGATTTGATCGGGTGTGGGTGTGGGTATCAGTAAAGAGAACACCCACACCCAATTTGATAATCTCCGATAAAAATACGAGATATAAGACTAACTATTAAAAGTATAATATTATCGATTGAAATAATAAGAAAATAAAATGTACAAGGTGTTGTACGATAATTAGGAATACTTGAGAAGATCAAAATATTTAAACTATTTCGAATTACTCCAGTAATAACGAAAAACTAACCAACATTAATTGTAATTTGTTGACTAATATATAACAATGATATATTTCACATGAAATGACTTTCGAAAAGTCGTTTTAACGAATAAACGTCATTCTAACAATAATATTATTGTGCAGTTAAATAAGATGCGTCGAATGACACTCTGATATTCAATATATGCAAGTTTAAAATTGAAAAAAGCCTCAATAAATGTTCTTTTTTTTCTTGTTACAAAAAATAGAATGTAAATGCGTATATTACTATTTGATGAATTCTACTTCTAGTTCATGGAGGACAAAACTAAGATCATACACTTTTTTGTATTATTAATACTAGGAGTCATTGAGTTAAAGAAAGGTTTTTTGATGAGATATAAATTCGCATTAAAAGAAAAGCGAAGATTGATCTTTTATATTATATATTATATCGGGAAAATTTCAACTCATCACGATTTTTGTTTTCTGGCTTTCGTAACGAATTGACAATACGAAAGCTCGTAACAGAGCTTTCGCAACGACAGAATCAGGGCTTTCGTAACAAAAAATTAGGGGTTTCGTAACAAATTTTACAGGGCGATCGTAGTGCATGTTTTGATATGTACCATTACAGGGCTTTCGTAACGAAAAGCATGTAATTTCTGGAAACTAAGTCCAGCTATCACCCTCATCCTCATTACGAAAGCCCTGTTGCTTCGTTGCGAAGGCTCTGCAACTGTTACGAACTTCCTGTATTAATCATTACGATCGCCCTGTAAATTTTGTTGCGACATCCCTGTATTTTTGGATATCCCTATTTTTGGTGTTACGAAAGGTCTGATTTTTTATGTTTGTTCAACTCGTCACGTGACAAGTTGAAACTTTCTCATTATATCCTGCAACGTTTTACTGTTTACTTCAGGAGATCGGATGATCTAATGATGCTTATTTTATTAGATGGTGTGGATGTGGTTAAAATGATAAGTATGACTAAATGGCTAGATATTAATCTTATCTCTATCGATTATCTTCATCTATTTATACTTTAAATGTAAAAACTTTTAAAAGGCAAATATCGTGATGGCATCGTTTTTACGCATGTTTTCTAGAAATATAGAAAATCATTTATTGAACGACTATTATGATATTTAAAAAATGACAAAGATTCTTATCGCACTACACATCTCAAATACGATGAAATCAGAGATACACTATGGAGTATAGCAGTTAGCTGTTAGCAGATACCTTACGTGATAGTATTATAAATTTCATTTTTCATTCATTTGTTTCATATAATATTCAGCGAAACTTTTTTTTGTATTTTGGAATTAATCAAATTGTGTACAATCTTGAAATTCAATTTAATGAATTTATTTAATGAAAGGAAAAAATACTTTCAAGGATATAGACAATATATGAAGTAAGACTGTGAAATGAGCTGAATTTATTGATCATCATTGACTATCATCTTCACTACTGTCACTGCTTTCTTCTTGATTATCAATTCGTGGATGTATGATATTCTTTAAATCTGCAAGTGGATGATGTACGTTAACATTCTCAATTTTATGATATAAATCAGCCAGAATAGTACGTGCTTGTTCAACAAAATCTTGTAACTTCCTTGATGATAGACGATGTATTCGTTTCATATCACTAAGCTGGAATTTGAAAACATTTTCAACAACATTTGCATCACTATATGGTAAGTCATCGAAATCTGCTCGTCCACTAGTACAATGATACATTCCACCTCGTAAACGTAGTACTAGATGGAGCGTAGCTTCGTTCGGTATATCATAATCCCTTAATGTTCTGCCATCTTCCAATTGGTAACTCATATATATTAAACGTTGTTGATCAGGAGGAATACCTTTCTTATCTTGTATTAATGCTCTTAGATCTTCTATTGTTGTTGATGAATCAACATGTAAATAGGTTTTTGCTCCAGTAAGTTCTGTTATACATATATCACGTGGAGTATTAAATTTTGTGTCCTAGAGTATAGTTGAAGAAAAGCAATTCGACAAACATTAGTTTACCTGTTCCGGAATGATTTTTGCCATGATAATACAATTATCTTGGTATAATCGGCATGACATAACTGTATCATTTAGCTGCAGGGTTGTACCATTAAACCAATTTTCTCTATTAGGTTGTACATTTTGATGAATTGTACAAAATTTTATTTCAATATTATTCAATTGTCGTTGTTTACATATTTCTGATTTAATCTTTTCGATTGTATCCATCAATTGAATCGACACTGTAAGTTTATCTGGTGGTGAATGTCTGTATCTTCCAAACCATACAGTCACCTGACCATATGTGATAAATTGAGAGTTATTTACATAATAAGAAACCGGTGAATTTAATTCACTATCAGTTAATGATGAGAAGATATTTTCTTTCATTATACCGATTTTGATCCATTTTTGTAAATATTTGGGTACATAATTCTTCTTGAAATGCTTAATGATTTTACCAATCAATTCATGATCCAGAAATTTCTCACTGATATGATGACCATATGGATCAATCAATGTTAATAAACGAGATTTTAATTGACTTTGAATGTTGTTTTCATTTTTACATCGATCACTTAGAATATTTTCGATTTCAGTCACTTGATTTTGAATTGCTTGTACTTGAGAAACTAAATCTTGATATCTAAATGAATCTGGTGTGATCGAAGGGATTGCAGCAGCGGCCATTACGTAAAGAAAAAATGCTCACACTTATTCTGATGAATAAAATGTGACACGTAAAGCATACTTTTATTTACTTCATACGTTGGAAAAAACCTTTTTAACGATAGTCAGTAATATGAGTCATTCTTTTCTTTGACTTCGACAACATCGAAATAACAGAGAAAGAAAAAACAATCTTAAAGATGTAAGATAGAAGGACTTTGTTGTTTCAGAGACTTAAGAAATAATTAGTTTATGAAAATTTTCATTCATTAACTCGTTGCTTGTGTCTCATTTCCATTATCACCATAAGCGAATGTTGCGACTGGTATCCGTCAGACAATCAATGAGTATATTTTGTGATTGAATTAGACTTATTACCTTTTTAGAAGAAGATAAATCAAAACTTTCGATCCATAAAGAATGTAAATAAGCAGTTTTATCATTATTTTTTGATAATAAATATTGTACAATTTCTACCAAACATCCTCTAGCCATACATATGGTCAAATGCTCTAGTTGTGGGACAAGATTCACCAGTAATTTCATATCTTCAAACGAACACTGCTGTATTGCAATTGTGGCATATTTTATTTTGTTTGTTATAGACATCACATGAAAAGTCTCATCTGATTTTAGTAAGTTCACATCTATTTTATCAAATCCAGTTCAGTTAAGACATAACTTTTGAATATTGGGCAAGGAAATAATTAGTTGTATTAAACCTTTGAAGTAGCAGTGAGAAACATAAGTGTTTAGTTTAGTAATTTGTTCCAAATGGGAGAAGACGATTAAGAATAATTGTCGAAATATATTTCTGTTCTTCAAAAGGATTATCAACTTTAAGAGTAAGTAGAGTAACATTTGAAAAATAATTTGTCCAATTAATTAAGCAGTTATCATCTTGTAACTGACGATGATGCACTGAATTCATCTGGGTTTGTTTCATAGATGGAGTAGTTTTTTTCCTTACTTCGAATTCTAATGTGAAACTGTCTTTTCCTTAAATAAAGAGGACAAAAAAAAAATCTTCTATCATATCAATAAATAAATCGATTCATATCTATATGGATCGGATGAATAGAAATATATTCCACAATATTCTCCAAACAGTTTCATGTGATACGCAAAAAAACCATAGTCACTCGAGCCAAAATGAAGATTTAAATTGATCAATCAAATCCATATAAATCTCACCCCCTGTCTTGCTTGTATATACACGATAATGATGATCGAAAATTTTTTAGATGTGGCATATATAATGGGATAAATGATTCCCATCGATTTGCAATTAAATATGTTTTTGATCTGCCAGGGTGTGGGTGTGAGTGGGTGGGTGTGGGTGTGTGGATGCCAAGAGTGTGATATAACACTCACACCCACACCCACTACTACAATGATCGATAAAATTAATTTTATATTTACACATAGAAAGATGAAAAGTTTTATTTAGTTTATATATATTAATAAACAAGTAAAGAACTTTATTTGTATATCTTAAAGGTAGTTTTTCATTACAATAAACTATGTTCAAGATGAGCGTTTTTCTAGTTTAATAAAAATAGCATCAGGTTGAATAACAATTCTTTCTTGTCGTTGAAATCCTTCTTCAATTTTATCACCAGGTAATATTCGATATTGTCGAAGTAATTGAATTAAACATATTTTTAATTCCATTAGTGCAAATCTCATACCAATACAATTTCTTGGACCAACACCAAATGGCATCCAAGCAACAGGATGACGTTTTATGTCATGTCTTTCTGGTATAAAAAGATTTGGATCTTCAGGACCCCATAAATCTGGATTATAATGAATACTAAATACATCTGGTTGAATAATACTACCTAAAACAAAAGATCAATCAAAAGATACTTATAGAATTCGATGATTTTTTTTGCTTTTATTACAGAAACCTTTTTCAATCTTATGACCACAAATACTTGTAGTTGCATTGCATTCACGTGTCATTGCTTTAACAGTTATAGGATACATTCGAAGAACTTCACGTATAAAAAAGTCTAGATAGGAAAGATTATTAGCTGTCTCATAATCCTCTTCGACATTATTATTATTCCAATTATGACGATTAATTTCTTCAATAAGTTTATCTTGGATTTCTAGTCTAGTAGCTAGTACATATGTCGAATAAGCAAGTGCTGTTGACGTTGTTTCATAACCAGCTATCATAAAGAGAAGAATATTCGGCAGTAGTTCATCGGATCGTAATACTTTTGACATTAAACGATCATCAGCATAATCCTAAAATGATAAACAAGATTTTAATATATAATAATTATTTATAATTAATCATTTCAAATACACTACTCTTCTATTCACCACACATTTTACCGTCTTAAAAAGCCCTAGATATACTGGAAGACTCGAAGTCTAGTATTAATTCCTTGAAAAGAGTCATATTTTTTGGTACCCTTAGTGATCGTTTTCAATTTCAGTCTGTTTTTTATTCAATATATGGCTAGTAGCTGGACCTATTTTACTCTTTTATGTACCTGTCGTAGACGAGTTACCACCTTATTCAACATTTATCCACAAGGTATTGTGGGCAAACTTCAGTATCACCAGCCATGGAGTGACCCTAAATAAGTCACTAACGGCTGTTTGTCTCCGATTATCCATCCAATAATATCCTGACTATGTTGTCACATACACCTGCTCTTTTGGTTAGTCAATGTGTATGAAGAGCACAAGAATTCACCGTCAGATTGGGCTTCTTTTCAGAGCTCCACCTAGTCATAATTGTAGGGAAGATATCAGACTATTGAATCTACCGCTAGGCAACAATCCTATACCGCATGGTGACTGAAAGGCAGGAACATTCTTCCTTCTTCGTTCTCTTTTACACTAGTGCGATGGAAAAGACAACTAATCATTGGCAAGCAAAGTGTGTCTTCTTTGAATCATATACGTCGTTACACATTTTAGCATGATTATTTTTGTTGCAATATTCTCCTCAAAACAATACAACTATTCACATAGAAACTTAAATCTGCTTTATGAATGAATAGTTCAAAGCAAAGAAGTGTGGATTTATTAGGTGGCGAAACATCAAAAGTCAAACTATCGATGAGGCAAAATATTGAAGAGGAAAAGCATCAAAGAAAAAAATATCGAAAGTAGCAAATGTCGAAAAGTTTTATAATCTGTACTGAAGAAAAAATATGAAAGTGTGGGTAGAGCTGAGTGCGTATGTGTGTGGAAGTGGCTTTCGTTTTTCTCTTCACACACTCACATTCATACCCCTATCCACATCCTATTGTCTTTCCTTTCCTTTAGTTATACGCTCTCATTGATTTGTTAATGAATAAAAATTTCAAAATCTATTCTTATTCACACATCCCTAATATAATCTGTTCTCCTAATATAGAACATCTAATTTTCGTGATGCATTTGGCTAAGACCTATGCTGAACATGTTCAACGACTGTGGGAATGATTTTAATTGTAAAGATAGTTTTACAACTGCCTGGCTCGATAGCTCGACCCAGCCCAGAGGTATATTTCTTCCGGGTTGAAGCCTTCGTTTTTGTAGGGCCATCCGGCTCGAATTTTATTCTTTTTTCAAGAAAAATTTTCCATATAAAGAAACAGAAAAAAATCTGATGATAATCAATTTTTTTCTATCTAAAACTCAATTAAAATGGCGGTAGTTGAATTCGATAAAAACCTAAATTTTTAATTTAAAAAATAGATTTCATTTGATTTTAACCTTCCTTAATCGGTTTGTAAAATACAGTTTTAGTCGAAAAACTTTTATCAATTGACTAAAAAAGACTAAAATGAATTGAAACCTATCTTTTTAAAGCTGAAAAATTGGATAACAATTAGAATTAAATAACGTCATTTTAACCGATTTTTTTTTGAGTTTTCGTCAAAACTTTTTACATGAGTTTTACACCTTACGACTGATAGCAATCAAGAATTTTCATGATGCTAACATTTTGAAAGGATTATTTAGCTAAAACATTTATTGGATTCAATGACATTTGTCGTCCATATACAAGGTCTAGTGTACTATTAACTTCATTAAGTAACAGAGGTGTTAATGAAGTGAAACAGTGCTAATTGTGTATTAAAATTAATATTCTAATTAAAAATAGTAATCGATCAGACTCTTAGAAATGAATCAGTGCGCATTTTATTCTTGACAGTTTTTTGCTAATAAATGATAATATTCAAGCAGTTTGAGCATGCACGAAAGCATCTTGCTATTTTAGTTCAATAAATGATTCAATTTCTTTCTCATATTGCTGTTTCAAACGTTAAAAATGCCGAACTTTATTCACCTCGTGATCGCTATAATAATAAACTTTGCACAATATTCTAATAAATGACTACAGTGATTGTGGATTTACATCGTGTAGAAATACTTTTTGTAAAAGAAGTATAGTTTTAATAGTGCCATTCTGAGTTGGATCAGGTCGGGTCAGGCTCTGATACAGTAGAAGTCGGGTTAAGCGAGCACGAACAATTTTTGTCCCGATCTTGAGGCCTGATAGAGAGTACTTCTAAGGAACAAGAAATATTCCCAAACCAATTTTTTTCTAAATAAAGACACATATCGTTAACTCTTCTTTTTTATCAACTATTCTTTATCAAATATTCAAGTCAGAACTGACATATTTCTAATACGAGAGCACAAGCAAAATAATGTCCACATTGAACATAGTTATGAACCAGGGCTCCGCGTAGGATCAGATCGGACGAAAACATTTGAAAGCTGTCCCATGGGATGAGACGAAAAATTTTCTATCCCATCCCATTAGTCTTACGGGACAAACTTCCATATAAAGTCATTTGTTTAAATAACAATATTATGTTTCGATGTAGGTATTGTTCTCGTTTACTCCAGCAGAATCGACTGGGAAGAAATACAATTTTTTCCACTCTGTAAGTCGTTAAACAAACTGATAATCGTATTAATAAATTGTACTTTTTTGAGGTATTTGATAAGTATAAAAACCCGTGAGATGATACAGATATGAGAAAAGTTTTCGTTTCATAGGATGGAATAATTATCGAAAACTTCACGTCTCATCCCATTCTATAGGGTTTCACACTTGTCAAGTGCCTCAAACAAAAATACAATTTATTAATACACTTATTAGTTTGCTTAACCATTTACAGAGTAGAAAAAAATTGTATTTCTCCTTTGTCAGTTCCGCTGGAGTAAACGAGAACAGCATCTACATTAAAACGTAATATTATTGTTTAAAAAAAATGACTTTATATCAAAGAAGTTCGTTCTATGGGACGGATTGGATAGGATGGGACTGTCTCATTCCACGCAGAACCCTAGTGCGAACATCTGCAGAAGTACGTTAAAAAAAATCAATCAGCTAACGAAAACTTTAAGAAAATGAATTATTAAAGGAAGATTTCTAATCTATCAAAGATTTTTATCTATTCGACTTACTATAACTTTATCATTAGTCGAAGCATCCATCATAAGTTGTAATAAATCTACACGTTTGTTCAAATCCTTTGAAGTTTTTCTTCGAAGATCAACAACATCTTGAACACGATTTAACAGCCATAAAGTTGGCATTTCTTCAATATAATTACTCAAAAATGGTATCAGTTTGATTAATTTCTTACAAATATTTGAAATACCAAACAAAGTATAATATAGAGGACGTGTTAGAATAGGCATCAAATTGGTCAATCGAACCAGTAGTAATCCATCAATATCTATCTTAAAAACTGCAGCCGATTTTTGTAAATATGGATTATTTATATCATTTTGCATATCAGTATCAATACCAAATGCACAACGACCTAATAATACATAGATAGAAATGCAAAAAAAATTGTCTCATTTATATTGATCTACTTACAAATAACATCCATAGTCATTCGTTTGTATAACTCATAAATGTTGATTTCTTTATGTTCACTATGTGTTATCTGTGATACTTTATTTAGCATAGCTTCAATACATCCATTTACTAATGGAGACATTAATTTAAGTTTAGCAGATGAAAATGTTGGATTGAGAACATGTCGTTGACGACGCCATCTCGCCCCAATAGTTCGAAACAGATTAGTTCTTCCAGACCTTTCTATACGTAAAACACTTGCTATAATGCGTGAATGAAATGATGAAAATTGTTTTATATAAACTTCTTGAAGAAAGTCAACATCAGAAACAACATAAATCGGTGTTGTACCCAAGAATAATCCATAAATAGAACCATATTGACGAGTCCACTCTTGTAATTGTTTTGAAAATGATTTCGTAGACCATAATGTTTTATAATGACCAAAAAAGAAATGATGTGGTGGTCCTGATATGCCAAGACGTTTGAAATAATCATAACGATTGTTGATTGTCCATAAATACGCAACAATAAGACAAACAACAATAGATATAAGAGCAATAGTTGAAAACATTTTTT
>CAJNOL010005602.1:0-11196 GCA_905250125.1 Rotaria sordida | reverse complement strand
TACCTCCATATAATAGCCCATGAGGACTTATGGGTACTTCTATATAATAGCTCTTGAAGACTTATGGGTACCTCTATATAATAGCCCATGAGGACTTATGGGTACTTCTATATAATAGCTCGTGAGGACTTATGGATACCTCCATATAATAGCCTATGAGGACCTATAGGTACCTCTACCTAATAACCCCTGAGGGCCTATGGGTACCCCTATATAATAGCCTTGGAGGACCTATGGGTACCTCCATATGAGGGAAGTTGAGGGCCAAAGGGTGCTCCCCTATAATATGAGTTTGAGGGCCTATTGGTATCTCCATATAATAGCCCTTGGGCCTTCCGCCTTGGAGCCTTATTTGACCTTTGACCTCTGACTCTTGACCATTGTACGAAACCATTGATACCTTTGACCTCTGACTCTTGAACATTGTACGAAACCATTGATAGTTTCGTAAGAACAGCAAAACGTTCCGGATATATAATACGAAGCCATAGATAGTTTCAGAAGTCGTATAATGGTTGCGCATGCATTGCATGAATCCAGAGACAGTTCCGTAAATCAACTGATGGTTCAGTATATTTTTTAGGAACCCATTATTAGTTTCGCCACTTATCTGAAGGTTCTGTATACATAGTACGAAACCATTGATAGTTTTGAAAGCTAGATAGTGGCTTCTCATAGATTGTACGCAACCATTGATGGTTTCGTAAAACAACTAAAGGTTGTGTATATTTGATACGAAGCCATCGATAGTTTCGTGGATGATCCAATGGTTCAGTATATTATTTACGAAGCCATCTATAGTTTCGTAAGTGTTGCAAAAGTTCCGCACACATTTTACGAAACCATTGATAGTTTCGAAAGCCATACAATGGTTTCTTATACATTGTATAAAATTACTAATAGTTTCATAGATCATCTGAAGGTTCTCTTCATTTTATATGAAGCCATTAACAGTTTCGCAAGTTATCTGAAGGTTTCATATACATTTTACGAAACCGTTGACAGTTTTGTACAGCATCTAAAGGTTACGTATATCTTCTACGAAACCATGAATAGCTCTGAAACTGTTGCAGCGGTTCCGCACATACTTTACGAAACTATCAATGGTTTCGTAGAACATCAAATGGTTCCGAATATCTGACACGAAGCCATTGATAGCTTCATGGATGATCAAATGGTTCAGCATATCTTTTACGGAGCCATGCATAGTTTCGTAAGTGTTGCAAAGATTCTGCACAAATTTTACGAAACCATCGATAGTTTTGAAAGGTATATAATGGTTTCGTACAAGTTATACGAAACGACTAACAGTTTCGCAAATTATCTGAAGGTTCAGTATACATGTTACGAAACCGCTGGCAGGTTCGTAGAGCATCCAAAGGTTCCGTATAAGTTCTACGAATCCATGCATAGTTGTGAAAGTGTTCTAATAGTTCCGGACACTTTGTACGAAACTAGCCATGGTATCGTAAAAGAGATACCAAACCATTACATCATTTACGAAACTATGAGCAGTTTCGTACCATGCATCCTGAACCATTTGATGTTTTACAAAACTTTCGATAGATTCGTACAAGATATACGGAACCTTTAGTTGTTCCACGAAACTATCAGTCGTTTCGTAAAACATCAAAAGGTTCAGCATACATGGTACGAAACTGCTCATAGTTTCGTAAACGATGTAATGGTTCGGTGACACTTTTACGAAACTATAGCTAGTTTCGTACAATGTGTCCGGAACTATTAAAGCAATTACGAAACTATGATTGGCTTCGTAGAACTAATACGGAACCTTTGCATGCTATACGAAACTGTCACCGGTTTTTTACAAAAGATACGAAACTACCGAAAGTTCGGACATGATGCACGGAACTTCCTGAAGGTTTCGTAGTAAAACTTCGAATCCTTCTTCGATTTTCGGAACTTATAAAGGATCAGTAGGAAGACTACGAAACCCTTTTCATCACACGGAACTTAAAATGGTTCCGTGAACCAGTACAAAACCTTCAAAGTTCGGTAGAACACCTTTTTTTTAGAGTGTGGGTGTGGGTGTATATATTATCACTTCTTCACCCACACCCGTCCTTCGGCTGGATTTAGAAGAACTTAATGACTTTATCATTTACATTCAGCTCGAGCGGCTGTTGTAGTTGCTTGGCTTGTTCGTCGCTATTTGTACACAGATTTTATTATTTGAGCTTCTATACCGTCCACTAAACCACGCATCTTAATTAATTTACTAAAAAGTTTTTCCAAGAAAAATAAAAGGAAAACAGGAATATTAAGCTTACTCATCACTCAAATGATCTTGTATCGATGCTTCAAATGCCGTTTCTTTTCCTTTGATCTAAATTTAAAAAGGAATGAAAAAATAGATACTTTTGGAAAAGTAACTTACAGTAAATAGGATCACGTATTTGCCATCTTCAAATAAATGCTCGGCAACTAATGTTATATCCTTCCGAATATAGCTCATGAAAAAAGAAGCCTGTGATTCGTCTCTCTCAATAGTAATTAACTCATTAGTCCATAAAATAAAAAGAATAAAATCAATTTGTAAAAATAATTTTCAACATCTTCTGTTGCTCCCTTAACAGCAAAGTCTTGGTTGATAAGACACTAATGTGTCACTAAAATGAGTCGATCTCATTGCCTTTCACTGTATCTTTATCAGTATTCAATAAAATTGGCAAACATTTCTTGCGATTTATGAAATCTACAAAACAATAATAAAACGCTGTTAAATAGTGCATAAATTCGTAAATTCTATTAATATTTAGGATGTAGAAATGGTGAAAAAATCGTTATCTCAACTAAAAATTCCAATCTTATCATTATTTTCTATATTAATTGTTCATTCATACATATTTCCATGTCATGGTTGATATAAACTAGAATACTTTATTACTGTCTGGATGTGGGTGTAAGTGTGGGTAGGTGTAGGTGTTCACGTCTTCTTCACTCACACCCACACTCACACCCACATCTACACCCACATCCACCATTTCCATTGGATTTAAAATATCAACAATTTCTTTCTTGTTAATAATTTCAATGGCAAAACTAAATCAATATACCAGTTTTGACCTATGAACTCAATTATAATTATTTGCATATTATACCGTTGGTAGTTTTTAATGATACGAAGAAGAACAAATGTTAGAATAATCTAAGAAATTATTTGATATTCTGTTTGAATCATTCGTCCATTCAGCATTTTCAATATTTTTTTTGTATTAATTTTTGTTTGTTTTTCCTGTACACACATTATGATTTAAAACAATAGAAACTATCCTTTATTTTAAACAAGAAACGACGAATTATGATTATCAATAAGCATTTATTAACTGTTATTTAATTCATATAAAAAACTGATTGATATATCTGCAGTAAAGAGCTAGGCTTACTTTGTTTTTGCTGATTCTCACTTATATTTTACTCTTCTACTTTAATGGTAGAATGAATAGATCACCGAAAATATTATAAATCAACAATATATAGTAATAGAATATTGGTTCTTTATACAAAAAGCAAAAATTCGAAAATAATTTCGATTAATCAAAACATACATTCAGAAAATAAACTTTGAATAAGCCATAATAACATTCATATATTCTTTGTGACAGAAAGAAGAAGATGAGCATACATAATTTTATTCTATTTTATTTTATTTTATATCAAGATGATTAGGATGTTGGTGTGGTTTTGAGTGGTGGCTGGAAGAGAACACTCAGACCAACACTCACACCTCACGTAGAAGGCTCCTATAAACTGTTATTGTTTATTATGTTTTATGGTGAAATGAAATAAAAGCATTTCTAAGGATGGTAGTTTATTAAGCACAGCAAATATGAGAGTTTTACAAGAACACTAGAATTTTCTAACAAAGATGTTCAAATTATTCTTTATTTTATTGTGTTCCTCATTCTTATTTATTTCTTTTATTTAAGTCTTGATATTTCGGTCTTCACTCGACCATTTTCAAAAGTTGATGTTGATGTTAATGTTGACATAGCAGGATACTACTAAGCATTATATAATTTTGTTCCTTTGTACATTTTCTAATTTACCATTAACTTACCTTTCCTTTATTTATATTATGAAAATGTACCCAATCACCCTATACTATTACCAATATGCTAGATATAGATATTACCTGTAAAATCAAGTAATATTCACACAAAATGTACAAAGGAACAAAATTATACAATGCTTAGTGGTACAGGCTATTCTAAGAAGTAATCTTGCAAGTTGACAATGAGTACTTGTTATTTCTAAAGGTGTTATCTATCAAACATGTGGAACTCGATAGTGCACAATTTTTGAGAAAGTTTCATGTTAGTACTCACTTGTTCTGCGACATAGAGTTGAACATACTGGAATATCATATAGGCAAGAAATAACCTGAAGCTAAGAAAGGGGGCCAATTTTGAATATGAAGAAAACAATGATGAAAACTATTGATTGTAGAAATTTGAAGAATACCTAGAATTGTATTGAATTGATTTTGAAAACAAAATTTTTTCTAAGTTTATCCTAGGGATCACAATGTCTATAAATATTCTATATATATATATATATATATATATATTTCTCAAAGATTACACCTAATGTGTGAACTCTGAGCACATCAAACTTTGAGAAAACTTGATTTCTTATATATGATTCGATGCGTCCTAAATTGCTGTACAAAACTACATATATGGTATCCTGGTTGAAGATAGATCATTAAATCCGGCGGAATCCTTTCTTGTTTTGATATTCTTTTTTTTTGTGCTTACCCAATTTTCTTCTGTTTGCGCTCGTTTTAATAATAATTCTTGTAATGGTTCACTTTCCTGTTGAAATTGTTCAACAATCTTAATAAAAATCCAATTATTTATGAATATACATATCTATATATTGACAAACTTTTTTTGTTTCATTAAATTCATCATTATTCAGTAATGGTGCAACTGTTTTTAAATATTTTCGTGCTGTTTTAGCTAATGTTGGTACTGGTAATCAAATAAAGAATCATAAAAAAAATATATCATATAACCATACACGATATTTCTTATTCAACCTAGGTAACATATTTCGCTCTGTAAAGCCAGTTGATGTCATGTGCACCAACATTTGTAATGTTATTATTGTAGACGAACGATGAGAAAGAACAGAAGAAAACGTAGTCAAATATTGTCTTTAATAAAAATCAAAGTACACCTATACTTTTAACAAGTTATATCAATTTAAGGAAAAAAAGCCAATATTTTACATTTCTATTTTTCATCAATGTAGAATAAGTTCGACGAAATACTAAACTCATTTTAAAACAAACATTAATCATCTAAAGAAGTACACAAATAAAAGAACAAGAAATTCACAATAAATCAATATAAAATTCAAATTCGATGATTGCACAGTAGCAAAATAAAAACAACAACAGTAACAGCAACCAGAAAACAAATTTTTATATTTATATGCGATATATTTTTCGTATTTTTTAATGCAAATGATAAACATAATTGTCGATCTCGTACATCAGACCATCCACCATATGTTTGTTCAAATGGATGTCTTGCTTCATATTTAGCATGTACAGTAAGAGATGTAGTTGGAAATAAATACTTGTGATTAAGTTGATAGAATTTATCAGTTTCTTTCCATTGAGCTATGTCTAATTGATTGGAACAACCTTTTTTATGATGAGTACCACTAAAAAAAAAATAAAATTTTATATAAAAATTTTTTGTTATATTATTTTACCATGAACCAAGATGAATAACTCGTGCAGCACTTGACCACATAACACGGGAATAATTAAAACGTTTTTGTGCTAAATAAATAAGGGACCAATCCCAATTATACTCATCAACATTACAAAATTCTTCAGCATATTGTAAAATTGAAAGCCATAAAGAATATGATATTGTCATACTAAGACTGTGTCTAGCAGGCCAATATGCAATAGAAACCTATGAATAGTTTATAAATTTTTATTAGAAAATTTTCTTTATAGTACTTTAGATCCAACGTTGTTAAATTCTCGACCTGCGTTTTCCTGATGACCCAATGTATAACTTACACATTCAGGACAGAGACTTTAAAATAAAATAAAAGAATTTCAAGAAAAAAAAGAAATCAATTATTCATTTTGTAATTTACCGTTCTTTTTCATCTTCCATTTTTTTTAAGAAAAAAAGGGCATCAGGTGATAAATAAAAATCTTCTTCAAGTAAAAGTACTAAAAGATCTGAACGGCTTTGTAAAATTTTAATGGATTTAAATACAAAATTGAGCTAAAATAAATAAATAAAAAATAATAAAGCATTGTTTTAAATGCATTTGGAACATGAAAAAGTTATTTATATAATTAAAAAATAGGAAAAATTGATAGTTGAATTTGTTTGTTCACCATCGAATTGAATTTTATAGTAAATGCTGTAAGCCATTCCTTCCACTAGAAGACTTCACCATGATCATAAAGTAGTAAATCTCAAGTTGATTCTAATTTTAACTTCTAGATATCAAAATTCTTACAAGGTTATGTGTTCATAAATAGCAAAGGAACAATGTCTTACATACTAATCAATTTGAAAACTATTAAAAAATAAGACAACGAAAAAAATTGACTGATAGTCTCCTACAGATTGAATAAAGATCAGAGATTTACTCATAGTATACCTTTGGATCACCATCAGAGAAACTAAAATCAAGAATCTAGTGATACTATGCATCCCTAGATTGTCAGTATATATAACAAGGGTAAATCTCTGATTTCTATTTCAAAAAAGCCAAAAATCAGAAGTTTAACGAAAGTTAGTCATAATTTGAAATTTATCATGATCTTAATTATGAAAATAGATGGGCCACAATAGAAGACACCCCGTCGCTTAAAACTTGATGCAGGGTGAGAAGGTACATATGATGAACACTAATAAAAATTTCTCAAGTTTTCGTTAGTATTTCGTTTAGAAAGAGTTATCTATTAGCATAATTCTTACTATGATCAAAACTTATTTTTTAATTAGAACTAAAAAGACATCTACTGTTTATGTCGATTTCACAATTACATAGACTAAACAAATCTCACTTTTTTTTCAATAATATTAATTTTTCAAAAAACAAAAACAGCGATTTGTTGATAATGAAGTTTCTTTTCTTATTAAGAGAAATTTATTTGTTAAGGATAAGTGAACTAATTCTATATCATTTTTTAAAATCAAATATCGATATAATTTTCGGATAACACCGGGTAGATGATATACCACCTGTTCCATATCTGAAGGGAAGACATCGAACTATTGAATCTTCCAGTAGGCAGCAGTCCATACCACAAGATAACCGAAAGATAAGATTATTCTCTCTGAACAATTTTTAGTTTATAATCAAAATAGTACAAATAAAAGTAAAATAAAAAACAAAAAAGTTCTTGTAAATAAGTTTCTATTTATCATTATTTTTGTATATAGTCTACATTCTTTGTTCTTCTAGTAAATACTCATTCTTCTATTTCTCGTCTTAATTCAAAACTCTAAAAATAAGTTAAATGAATGTTATTCAAATTCATTAATAAAATATCAATCGATAAAATAAAACGAAGATAAAAAGAAAAAAATAAAATCTATAACTTACTTTCCACCACCAATGATGTTTTATTTGTGTAATAGACGCTTCTCTATAATGTCCATATTGGTCCGGATATAGTGCATTTTTACATCGAATTGCTAAAGCTCTAAAATAATAAAATAATTTTAAAAAAAAATTAACTACATATGAAAATTTAGTATAAATAAAACACAAAACATTTTGTGCTGATTCTAGTTATTCAATTTATGTCAGAAAATAAATACACACATAGACAAATTTTTAAGTTTATCTTTTATTATGTTTAGTATTGGATTCATTTTTATCGATAGATTATTCTTAACCCATCTTTCTCTTTCAGCACGTATTTTTAAAAATCTGTAAGAATTTTTAGATGAAAAAATAACGAATAATAATAAATAAATCTTATGTTTACCTATCTTTACCTATATCACGTGGACAATCATTTGGATCAGGACCAGGAAATTCATCAGGATAAAGTTGTTGAGAAAATGGATAGAAAATTTGAATCACCTAAATTAATGATTGATTTATATTTCCGCAAAAAAAAATCGATTTCAAGAAAAACAAAAGATCCAATTTTAACTTTCAACTCGTATTTAATAAAGAAAAAAAAATTAGAAACTTTTCTTATTTTAGATTTGTTCTTTTTCTTTTTTTGTTTTTAGTCTTCAATTATGTACTTGAATATGAATGACAAGATTAATTCGATAATGTAACAAGAAATATTTGTTCAAATATTGATCTTTCTCTAGGCTTTATTCGATTGCAACAAAGATTGTAGGTTTTTTTTCTTCCTCTGAAAAAATTATCAACTATTTCTCTATTCGAATATTTCATGTCATATATGTAAAATTTATTGAAATAAAATTCACATCTGCTACTAAACAGCGATACAATGCAAATAAAGACAGTGATATTAATATCTATGAAGTGGCCAAAGATATTTTATCGTACCGAGTTGAAAAAGTTTTATGAAAATGATTATGATAAGTTAGAAGCAACATTAGACAGTTGAATGTTGTGCCCCGCATAATTGTAGAAATTATTGTTAGATCTACTAAAAATTTAGCATGAATTTCTATAAGAGACCATCCATAGAAGACATTCGAGCAAAATTTGCTTTTTATGATTTCTCCCTTCCAGACTTTGGTCTTGTCGTCCGGTTTCGACCGAAAAGAATATTCCTTTATCGAGATATCGAATTTCGAAAAAATGGTCGTCAGTCACAAAAATCAAGTGTACGTACAAATTCAATATGTCGACAGTAGAACATTCTTTTCGACTGAAACTTTCAAGATATTTCTCGGAGTCATCAGACTTACCGATAGAAAAAAATTCAGTAAAAAGGTCATAACTTAGCATCAGAGATCCATGGGCATGAACTCTTTTAGGATTTTTCTAATCTTACTGAAATCTCCTTGTGAATTTAAGATGTGCTCAAACGCTTGGTATCAGTTTGGGTAGTTTCCTCGTAATTCTATAAAAAGAAGAAATGAAATATATAGTCAGATTAAATCAACTCTGTTAGATTTTATCGAATCATAATAATTACAATAGAACCTTGTCAGAATCCTTTTTACTAGATTTTGATGCTTTCAGACAATTGAGAGTGAGTTATCGAATTGTTCCGAATCTTATTCACTCTCATACCTGTTTCGAATATGTCTGATGAGATCCAAGTGTCGAATCTTTTACGATGAATACATATTAGACAAAGAAATCGAAACATACATTTTACGTCTTATATATTTCATTCATTTATTAATGAAATGACATTAAATTCTTTTATAGAATATTTTCAAAACCTTGCTAAAACTCATTTAACGTGAAAATTTCGCAAAAACTCATGAAAAAAGTGAAACAATTCGTAAACAAGTATCCGCACGCTTATATAGTTTTGGCCGATCCCTCTCTTCCTCTTTTGCTGACCGTCCTTTATAGAAAGTATCTCACCAAAGAGGGAAAAAGCGAACATTTCATACTTCACCGCACTCCGAGAATATGTCAAAACTGTTCTCTAAAATTAATTAGCTATTACTATCAACGTGTGCCACGACTCGAACACACGTTTATGGTAGACTTGAAATAGTTCATTAATTCTAGAGGATAGCTTTGACATGCCTTTGGGGGGGGTATGCTGAAGTGCAGAATTTTTATTTTTTCTCCCTTGTATCTTACCGGAACAAATTTAATATTTGTTACAAGTATATTTAACTCCGGATCAATAAAATCATGACTAAATATAATTAGTGTTTGATTTATTGTTTGAACGGCTTGTAACATTTCAATAAATTTTTTTAAATAGACAATACGTTTATGTACTTGTACAAGCAAGATATATCGTGTTGTTTTTGATGAAAATAAATAATTATTATACATAAATTGTTCATGATTTTTTCTTTGAACATATTGGCGATAATATTCTATAGCTGTACGATTAATAGTAAGTGTTGTATTAATAGATTGAATTTGACTAGTTGTTAAATTTAATAAGTTTTGTTGTCTTTCTTTATTTAATTGACTATCATCAAATAGTAAAGTCAATGAATTACTATCAATTGATCGTTTTTGTAAATTATAATAAACTTCTATTGTTAATTTCATTGCTGTTATTATAAATAAACAAAGAATAATATAACGAAATATAATACAACGATAATGAGAAAAACGAAACATGATGTTTATTAGAAAAATACCAGTCGATTAAAGATTAAAATAAATTTGTTTTTTTTTCAAGAAAATATTTCGATATGTTAAAAATTTAATAAAACTGAATGAACATTATTTAATAATGTATATTTGAATATTTCCAACTAATCATATTGATTGATGCAATGAATATATATGGATGTAATAGCATACAGATACAAAAGATTTTTAAGTAGATATTTATTGATAATGGATAACCATTTAATAATTTACTTAGAATAAATTAAATGAATTATGGATGGTATCTATTTGTAAGAAAAAAATATATATATAGATGTAAATTTGTTCTGTAGTTGAACATGAGATCGAAATCAAAAACAAATAAGTAATTTAATTTAAATGCAGTACAATTTGAGAGTGTAACAACTAATGTATTCTGTTAATGGCTATAGATGTACATGAACGTACAAGTTATTCAGCTCTTTCAGTTGGTGGTGGTATCAATAGTTCATCTGATGATGACTTTTAAATAAAGTCGAAAATTCATGAATTTCTATAATAAAGGTGTATCTTCTTCATTTTCAATAAATGTGAAAATACATGAGTTGTTACACTCTCAAATTGTACTGCATTTAAAATTAAATTAATTATTTGTCTTTGAATTAATAATTTTTTGCTCAAATTATATTAAAATTTATTTGATTTATTATGAGATCGAAATGTTTACTTTCGAATAATTCGAAAGAACAAACTACTATGTATTTCAAAACAATGGAAAAAAATATCAACAACCAAAAATTATCTATGTAGTGTGTATATATATGATGTGCAATGAAAAAGTAATGACATAAAATGTGAACTCCTATTTTTCTTCGATAGACAGGTGCTGAAAGAAAACTTTTTACTAAAAGATAGAGCTTCTACTTCTCTTTCGAATCGTATAAATTTTTTTTT
>CAJNOL010005601.1:0-11202 GCA_905250125.1 Rotaria sordida | reverse complement strand
ATTATAAAAATGAAAAAATCTATATTTAGTGAAATACAGTATAATCGCCTGTTCTTTTTGTCGTGTTTTCATATATTATCTTCGTCTACCATGTCTTGTTTGCTGCCACGCTATTTGCTTGACTAAGGCCATTGGCGCTTTGTCGGCTGGAACCGTGTCCACTGGAACCTGTTCCGACTAAGGCAACGAGTTCTTTGAGATCACCACCATAGTTACGGTTACGATTTACACTTATAATTTCTCCAGCATTATTTGGATTAGAACCACATCCTACACGCACTGTTCTTTCTAGAACATTTGATGTTACTTTTTCCATGAGAACGACGAAGACGATTGTCAGCTGCGAGGAGAGAATAAAATCAAATGCTTTCTGCTCGTCAAAACAACATGTTGTTGTCAGTGTTATTATGCGATGCCGTTTGATGGCATTTGAGTGCCTTCTCTCTCTAAGATTCCATTTCTACATTACATTCTCAAGACCAATTTACGTTTTTTACTTTTCTTGAAAATAACACCTTCAACAACATCTTTATTCCTTCATTTTTTCGTTTCTGTATCAACATGAAGCTAAAGGAAAAATCATGACTTTTCTAGATTAAATTCATTCGAACTGCACTTTTAACACTATGGATCTTGTACTGGACAGAAAAATGTAATAGTTCACATTAATGTTTTACTTTAACTTTTTGAAGCTAGAAATGTGACTCGGATTGGAAAATTTTCTATTAATCATTTCTCATCGCTTTTTCCAATTATTCATGAAATGAAATGCCATGCCATGTCGTCCTACTACGGTGAGATGCTTTGTTAAAAGAATAAAACAACAATTTTCGATGCAGACCTTCCTTTTTATAGAAAAAAAAGAGGCAGTAGTGATTAGGGTGTGGGTGTGTTTGAAGATAAGAGTCTGAGCCATACCCACACCCACACCCTCAAGATCATCATCAGGTAACTTGAGGTCTGTACAGTTTTTTGTTGTTCGGAATTGTGTTGATAATAGTAGCGACACGTCTCTATGTGCACTATCGTCAACTCACGTTGCCATTGATATACGCTAAAAATCAAGCTAATAGATTTATTCTAGCATCGACAATGCAATACATTCACAATGGGATTCATTCTGTGCGAACATTGTTTCTGTAATCATCGAGACTGTCTCTGGCTCTCAAATTAATGACAATATTCTACAGAAGAATATAGGCAATGGGACAAATTACGTCATAGTGTTAAATCTTGTTTAGTTAATCGGATGTTGACTGATTCAATTTGAAGTATGTGAGATTGCAAAAATGTCTTTTTTTTTCATGCTCTTAGAGCCAGAATTGTTCTATTGGATGGATGTTCTGTTAATACTTTTGCAGTAAAGGATGTTTCGATTGATAACAAGAAAAGTGAACCGCGAACAAGAATTTGAAACTTGGATGCGTTAGGTCAGAAACAAGTGTTATAACTACTGTACGATTCAGTACCGTTGACTAGTGTTAAGAATTCCAGAATATGAAATTTTAACATACATTGATCACGGTACTATTCGAATAAAACCAATGGAGAAGAATCGATCCATCGAGGAATTACTTCAGGATAAGTATATTGGTTAATACAAGTGCTATAATAAGATAACGTTCTTGACATATAGAGCTGCTAGAAAAAAAACGATACGTGGATAAATTAACTAAGAGTAAGATATAATCGAATGACAGCTATAAATCTTTCAAAAAAAAATATGCTATACAAAATATCCGGAATTTTGAAATAAATCCAATAAATCCTGGTAGCTCCTGAATATTTTGGAAACCTTATTGGTTTTTTGTGGTATCATTATATTCAAATGGCATCTCTCATCTTGCTACATCACAAATACTAGATTGAGCAAACCGTTCGCGGTCACTTGCAAAAATTTTAACTTTTTAAGTTTACTTTTAAAGTTTTTTGTGTTTCATTTTTAAAACTTGTATATCTCGCGTGTGCTAGCTATTCTTGTGTAAATTTTGTAATTTCATTTTCATCATTTGAATTTAGATAAATAATTTTGAAATTCGTGTTTTGCTCCACCACTATTGGAAGAAAGGCCTGTCTGCAAGAGCTGCTGCTACCGAAATCTGCAACGTGGAAGGCAAAGGAACAATCGGGAAAACTGTCGCGATAAAATGGTTCAAGCAATTCGAGGATGGCGATTTTGACTTCGAAGACAAGCCTCATTCTGGCCGATCATCTGTTCTGGACGAAGAGGACTTGCGTGCCGTTTTGGAAGACGAGCCGTCATCCAGGACTCGCGATTTTGCCGATGAACTTAGAGTCGCGCAGCGGACCGTTGTCGATTACCTGCACAAGTTTGATTTTGTCCATAAAAAGCCACGACAAGATTCTCACGAACTCACTGAAGCACAAGCTATACGACGTGTTGAAGTCTGCCGTCAACTGCTCGACAATCCGTTCGACGATCGGTTCTGGAAGCCCATTATGACATGCAACGAAAAGCGGGCTTTCTTGATCAATCGTGATCATTCTAGACGTTGGCTTCCACGAGATCAAAATCTGCCACCGGTTGCTCGTCAAGATTGCTTCGCCAAGAAAGTCATGTTGTGCGTCTGGTGGAATGTCGGTGGCGCTGTGCACTTTGAATTGGTCCCTGATGGTTGAGCTGTACAGCGAGCAATTGAAGCGCGTCTACAACGTCTTGAAGCAGCGCTACCCGACGTTGATGCGCCGAAAACGTGTCCTTCTCCAACACGACAATGCTCCAGCTCATCGTGCCAATTTAACCAATGAGAAGCTTGATGAACTCGATGGTATAGAGGTTCTACCGCATCCGGCTTACAGTCTCAACCTTGCTCCTTCCGATTATGGCTTGTTTCGTTCAATGGAGCACTTTTTGCGAGGACGACGATTTGAAACTTTTGATCAAGTCGAAGCAGCGTGCCGTGAATTCTTTGAATCCAAGGAGCCGCACTGGTGATATCGAGATCAGATTCGACAACTTGCAGAACGCTGGCGTAAGGTTATTGAGAATGATGGGTTGTACTTTGATGAATAATTGTTATTGGTTTTGAATAAATTTATGCATAAAAAAGAATTTTTTTGCACATGACCGCGAACTTTTTCCTCAACCTAGTAGAACAAATATTTTCATCAAAACGATGGTGATCACCAAGGTAAAGAATATTTTCAACAATTGTTGATCCACCTTGAACGTCAGGTTCAATGTGATTTGCATAATCATTGGAATCATTAAAGATTGTTTTAAGATCAATAACAGGAATGACACGCTGAAAAAGAAAAGAAATTAAAAGTTGTATTATACCGGTTTATCTATATTTTAATTGATTCGATAATGAAAACATTATTCAGTACTGATAGGCCGGTTTCACACATACAGTGCTGTTCGGGATTATAAAACTACGGATTGTAGATGGTACATACTATCGTAGGAATTTTAATTCGCAGTGCTGTTTGTTGTTGTTCATTATTTGTAACATCAAAATCTGATTCTCGACGATTTTGAATTAATTTTATTATTGTTGAATTATTTAGATTTTGATTATTTGAAGAATATTGTAAACGATATTCAACATTTGTTGTTGTTAAACTTTGAAATGAAGATTGATGAAGATCATCAACTGTTATACGATGTGATGGACTTTTTACATTTGATAATGATGATAATAGAGGTGAAGGTGGAAGTGGTGGTGGAGAAGGACCTACTGGAAGAAGACTATTAACTGTTCGCATTTCATTAGTTACACTATTTATTAAATCATTTTTTGTTCCTGTTGATGATGTTGAACGAAGATAAGGATCGGCACGACGCTAAATTAAACAAATTACTTTTTTAATTTTTTTTTGTTTATTTAAAGAAAAAAACTAAAAATACCTTTGATCTCTATTGAATATATTTTTTCTAAAGCTTGTTCAAGTAAAATAGAATCAGAAATTAGATTTTTTTTTAATATCCACCGATATACATTTTCTCAGTTTTATTTTTTTTCTAAATAAAAAAAAAGGGTAAAGATTTGATCTCCAATTGAATAAGAACAAAGAATGGACTCAAGTTTTTTTTTAAAATCTTTTCATCATATATTTTAATCTTATCTATTTGATGTTGTTATTCAAAGAACGTTTTATAAATGGCGTGATTAAAAATTTTATCTCTTTAAAAGAAAAACTACAAAACTCTTTTAGAATTTATTAATTTAATTTGTAGATAAAGTTAAGAATAAAAATTAGATCTATGTGAATAATCATCATTTAATATTCAAGGTGAACCATTTATCAATATAAAACTAGTCAAGAATATAATCATTTCTTCCTTCTAAAAATTTATATTGATCGATTCAGTCCACAGATACATCAACAACTGTTATATCAATCAATCAAAAATCGAACAATTATCAAAAAAAAGTGTTGTTTTAGACCTATTGAATATTTTAAAGATTTTTATTTTTCAAGATTCGACGAATAAATTTAAAAAATGAAGTTTAATTTGAAATAGTTAAAAAGATGATCTTAGAAAAGATGAAAAGACCTAATCATTAATAGAAGAAAAAGATTAAACAATCTTCTACATCTATAACAAACTCGTAGATGATTAACTATTTCTTCTAATTGATTATTTTCAATGAATAAATCTCAATCTTTGAATAAGAACAAAAAAAAATATTTTAACTTAATGATAAATATGAATTTGATAATTTTTGATTAAAAAAAGGCTGAAAAGAATGAAATTTGTTATTTCAATAAAAAGAAGAGTTAATAAAAATTTATCGATAAAAATAAAAATATTGATCTTGTCAATAGAGGATTATTGTGCGATCAGATTTTTTTTTTTCTTTGTAAAAATTCTTAAAACAAAATAAATATTACTTGAATATTTGTCTCAAATTGATTAAGATGAATCGATTTTCAAAAATGATTTAAATTTAAAATAAATAAATAACAAGAAGAACAATTTATAGTTATGAATTGAATAGAAAGAAAATAAAAAGGAAAATGTTACTCAAGACATGATAAAAATTCTTTTTGACAAATTTCAAGAGCATATTCTATTGATTCTCCTCCCTTTCTATTTTGATCTACAATTTTCTATATGAAAGATTTCATATTGAATGATTCTTGATATTAATTGAATGAAAAAAGAATGTAAACAAACAAAAGAAATATTTATTTGAATATCTATTGTCGTATAGTAGTGATTCTTGTTTGTAGTATACGTAACATCATCAATTCATGTTTAATACGAAATGTCTCTCATATAAAGAAATGTCACAAGAAAAATAAATACACTTTCTTTTTCTTTTTACATTTTATAAAATAGAAACAATAGTCCGTGATGTAATTCTATATGTGTAAAGATTATTATAATCGTCAAAAGAAAAAAAGAAAAACGAATTTTTTATACACTTTACAAATCAATCTTGAGAAAGAAGGTTACAAAAAAAAACAAACGAATCTATTTCGATTTACTAATCAACTAAAAAAAAAAATTTATCTCTCACCTATTTTTTTTTATTGATTTATATCAATAAAATTACTCATTTTTCTTTTCTTTTCTCATTTCGAATTAACTTCCAACACACTTATCAAACTAAATGTCCTCACGGTTCAATAAAAAAAAAAAATACAAAAATCTCTATCAATACTTTATATTAACATATTTGACACTCAAAAAAAACAAAACTCGATTATGTCTTTGATCTTCAATATTTAAATAAGATCTTTTCATTCATTCTTAACAAACTATTAATAATTAGAAATTCTTCTCACATATCTACTTAACAAAATAAATTCTTTCCCTATTTTACTTTACATTTATAAAATCTTCTATTTATTAAAGATTATCTTTGTTTCCAACCAAATATATACGTATATTTATTTATGAATTTTTTTCAAAAAAAATTTCTAAACATGTTTTATTTTCTCTCACTTGATCATTTTCTTCTATTAAAGATTTCACCTTTAACTTCTTCGTCTATCAGTAAATTCTACCTTAATCATATTCAATTTGTTCAATCACATTATTGATAAACTTTCTTTTTCTTTATGAAACATTCTTCACAGTATTTCTTACTGATATCATTTATTGTAAATTAATCATTATTTTGTTTATTATCAAAGAATGATTTTCATTTACAAAAAAAGAAGTCTTTTCAATTTATAAGTCTTTCAGCTAAAACATTATTCATATTCATAAATAGGAAATATCAAGATTAGAGAAAAACTCTCAGAGAATATCGATAGAAATTATCAGTCAGTTAAGATATGCACATTTCATTTCAATACTCGATCTTTTCAATAAAATTAAACTTTGAACTTTGACGTTGAAAGTATATTTATACTAATATCTCAATGAATTATGATTGAAGATAAATTTTTAGAGTTTTTTTTTTCGTGTTGTTATTATCAATTGTCTGAAAATGAATGAACAAATGTTTAATAAAAAAGAATAAATGGATTTCTAATTCTAACTGATTAAATCATTTTACATTTGTTGATTTTGTTTTGAATAAAATTAACGATGAACCGATATCTATTTTAATAATATTTCAAAGATAAAAAAGTATTAATCTAGATATTAAGACAAAATATTTTTATTTTGAAAATATTTGTGAATAAAAAATGTTGATTATATAACAGAAGAACAAAAACTAAATGTATTAAATATATATTTGTTTATTGATTTGTTAAAATGTGATTTATGTTTTTTATATAATTGAAAATCAATCATCTAAATTAGAATGAATTAAATTTTCATATTTATTCATAAGAATTGATTGATAACAAAATGTTCACGATGAAAATGATGATGAATTAAATGGATTTATTATAATTAAACTATTTTTTTCCATTTATATCATAAGAAAAATCTTTTTCTTGGTGATTTTGATGGTGTTTCATTAGTTAAAATAGAAAACATTATCTAGAGAAAATATACTTATATGTCAATAAACTAATCTTCAGCTTAAAAATAATATATAAACTTTGTTTCTTTTTTTTTTGGATGTTGTTGATATCTCTAATAAATAGTGAATAAAAGATTAGTCAGCATCGTCTTTTCAACTCTTCGATTAAATAACATCTATTTATATTTTATCGTATAAAAAGAACATTAAATTAAATAGAATTATTTTCTCTCTTTATGTTTCTTCTTTTGCTAATAAAAAATGTGTCAGAATCAATGAATAATTCTTATCATTACTTAATAATAACAAAAAAAAAATTGAATTTTTATTAATTTGTTCAATAAAGGTAATTTGTTGTTATTACCATTGATACTAACTATATGTGTCGATTTTCTTCTCTCGTCTCTTTTTGTTGTTCTTTTTTTCAGTCATATCGAAGGAAGACAAACAGAATCTTTGATCAGATAATAATTATCTTTCTCATATAGAAAAAAAAACATTGAAATTAAAATATGAAAACTTTTTTTAATAAGAAAAAGTAATGTTAATCACAAAAAAATCTAAAGTTTATCATGAAAAATTTTTTTTTAATCAAGTTCTTTTATAAAAAAAAAAGTTTATTTAGATGATAATTCATTACGAAGTATGTCCAATGTAACAAAATATGTATCATCATCGATTAATTTTTTTTTCCATACATCGGTCAATTGAATTATTTTTTCTCTTATTTCTTCTAATTCCTGAAAAAAAACGTGAAAATGTTAGAGAATATGTTTTGTCAACTTAAATGCGTTTCTGTACTCTAATTGAACGTTTAGCATACATGCATGAAAGAGTCTATGTGAGTTTATTTATTATATTGTCTATACTTCATTCATATTATTTTCGTTTCTCAAAATTTTTCTAATGTAATTAATAGAATACACTTACAATTTTCTCGGCCATTTTTATGAAAAAAGTAATGTTAATTCAATGAAGGAAGAATGAATAAGAAATGAAGATACAAAATGGAATAATGGATATATATATATGACCGCAATAATTCATTGTTAATATTGTTTTCATTGACTGAAAACATTAGACAATAGAAGAATAGTTGACGAATTATGATAATAGACAAGATATGAATTTAATGGATAATAACGTTTATAGGTTAATCTGTTATTTTTCTCTCCTCTTTTTATTCTCACTCGCGTCAGAAAACAAATTAGAATAACATTTGCCATTAAACAATTTTTTTTTGTCATATCGTAGAAATGATTTTTTTTTTACAAAAAATAATTTTCTCCTGGACTGGAAAATCTAAATTTATTTTAGAAAAGAATTGAAGAAATTTAATGAAAATCAATTATCAAATTGTAATTTTAAATGATTTGTATTTTAGTAAGAATTATTTTTATTTAAGATAACATGATTAATGAATAAGTATATTGATACCCTATTGAAGGTACTCATCTAGTAATTATTGGAAAGTATTCTTAAAAGGAAAACACTGAGAGAATTTATAATTATTCTTGATTTATAAATACACATTGTTTATATCTTTGTAAAGTTTTAAATATCTAAGTATATAATCAAATATCCAAAATAAAAGATATTCAATAAATGTGTACTAGAAATATCTACTCAATAATAATCATTTTAATAGTTTTTGCAGTAAAACTTCTTTCCAATATAATGGCTATAATAAGATTCATAATATCCAGGGTTGGTATATGTACCCCATTTGGATTTTCGAGCTTCTGCTTTCATGAGCTGATTTTGGTCAAAGTGAATCATGTTTTTCAAAAGAACTTCTTGTTTTGTTTATCGAGTTACTTGCAATGGGCAATACTGTCATGAAGGATCGACTAAAGATGATTGGCATACATTGTATCCTATTAGTTTTTTCTTAGGTTTCTCTGTTTTTCGATGAAAATAAAATTAGCTATGTATATGTGACAAATCTAAGCTGTATGAGTCAAAAGAATCGAATCATGAAAATTGCTGAACACCACATTCACGAACTCAATGTGTTGATCGCTTCTTTTTCCATCAATTAGTTAGATGATCATTGCTGTTCCCATAAATAAGATCGTTAAACGACTTATTCTATCGCTTTACGGATCTCTTCAACTTCCATCTGGCTCAATGTATGCAGTTTAACTTATGTAATCTGAAAAAGACCTGTGAAAATTACCTTCTAGAATAAATTGAGTTATGAAATAAACCCAGTTCGGGTGGGTGTGGGTGTTGCCTTGGATGATGCAAGAGAAACATCACGCCCACACCCACCTCACACCCGCATACCCACATTCACATCCATACCCACACCCCGCTTATACCTACACCTACACCAGGGCTGCCAAATCTCCTGATTTAGCCAGGAGACTCCTGATTTTTAGACTTTTCTCCTGGTGAAAAAATCTCCTGAATCCAGGAGCTGATTTTTATGATTTTCTCCTGGTTTTTTAAAGGATTTTGTCACGTTTAATTGTAGTGATATTTTGAATCAATAAGACAAAGAAAAAGAGAACTATCATACTATTTCATAGATGCAATAGACAATAAGAAAACACGTCGTTTCTGCTTGTTAGGCCTGATAACATGCGTTTGTTTGCGAGCTTATCTTCTTGACGCTTAAAATGTGCGTCATTAACAAAAACCAGTTTAGTTCGCTTTTTCTCTATCAACCTAGAATGCTTTTTGTGATTTGACCTTCAGCCGCATGAAATAAGCGTGGATTTAAGAAAACATGTCGATGATTATCTCTATTGACTTTCAACTCTCGCAAGAATTGTTTTTCATCCGGTTTGCTAAAAAACACAAGAATGTCCAAGCAGTAGTGTTCACAAAAACGACATTGCATTATCAATGTTTTTACTATGTTGAAAAGATTTTGTTCTACGAGAATATTTTTCTATACTCGTCGTTTTCTCGCTCCATTTCTTATGGCAATGGGAACTCCATTAAGTATTGGTGTTCCCGCATTTTTTCTCGTATTTGCACACACATCCAGATACATGTATGTAACAGCTTCTTATTTTTACGTAACTAATCTACTGTAGCTCCAATCATTATTATATTTTTAATTTGAAGTCATGTCACGGTTATCTTAAAATCTAAAAACAAAAGAGGAATATGAATTCCTGAAGTCTTACGATTAGAAGTGTAAATCGACGAGCTGAGTCGCAGCTGTCGGTGGGACAAAAAAACTAACAGTTTTGAAGATTTTTCGACGCCTGAGATCACTCTTCAGCGATGTTTCTGTCTAGGTTTTTTATCAGCGTGTTCTCTACCATTGTTTTCTCTTTTTCCATCCGATAATTTCTCGGAAATAAGAAAACCTTAAAGGAACCGTCCAACAAATTCACTCGCCTCCGTCGACAGACTAAAAAAGTTGAGTATTTTCAGTCGCTACGGAAAGAAAAAAAAATAAAATCACACTTACACACCGCCGATCTATGAACTGGTTTACGTTTCTGCTTACGGAAGTAAAAATAAATTTTTTTCTGGAAATAAGAGTGTAAGAACAAGAATAACAATTTTTTTCCGAGAAAGACAGTGTAAGAAGAAGAATAATAATTTTTTTTCTGGGAAAGACAGTGTAAGAACAAGATAACAATTTTTTTCCGAGAAAGAGAATATACGGGCGAGAATAGCAAATTTTTTCTGAGAACAGAAAGAATAATCGAGAAAAGTTGCTCTCATAACACTAATGATCGGGTAATGTAAACTTAGTCGCTAAAAATGATGAAAGTCTTTGGCAGCTACCAGCTGATATGATTCAGGTTTTTTAAGCAGTACTTCGTCACTTTTAACGAAAGAACCTCACCTTAAATCATGGCTGACCCAAGATTTGACATTTATCCACACAAAACTAAAAGTTTTCTCAAAAACAATTTCTAGGTCTGTTTCAATAAATGTTACTATTTGGTGCCGATAGCGACAAAAAATCTTGACGCCTGTACACATTTTTTATGTACTGCACAAACCTATCAATTTGACGTAGTAGAAAACAATTATTTGAGCGTACCATAGTCTATGGAATCTGAACCGAAGATAGGCTTTAGTCTACTCAAGCCGTGTGATTCCATCATCTACGAATAGACGCTATCTAAGCCTTCATTTATTCCATCCACGAGCCTACCTAAGCCTTTAGCTGTCCAACCTAGAGTAGGCTCGAGCATACTCAGGACTTGTGATCCCTCCGTTCATGGTCATGTTACAAAAGTGACATGAACGATATAGTTAATAAATTATTGTTCATGTATGCCCACTTTGTTTAGTTACATATCAATGTCTAATTAAACTTCATTTTCTATTT
>CAJNOL010005600.1:0-11204 GCA_905250125.1 Rotaria sordida | reverse complement strand
GCACTCTGGCATCTTCCATCAACACAGAAGTTTATCTATCGAAGTGTGAGATTCGACTTAAGTAAATATTATCCAAAAGGCAAAACAGTGATATGGTGGGGTTTTTCGTCTTGCGCCGTTTCCGTCGATGTTTTAAAATCTCAACGTTATCTAAAAACATCTGGTACCAAAACAATATTTGCCATCGATTGCCATTCAAGCAAAGACATCAGCAAACATTCATATCATCCGACCAAAGATCAAATTCTTCTTCTTTGTGCCACTCAATTTCGAGTTCTCTCCTCTCTCTATCAAGGTTACGGTCTACATATCGTTCAACTTCAAGAAATTCAACCAAAAACTCCTCTATTACAACCAGTGACGGTTGTCAAACGAATTCCTGGTAAGAGTAAGAATACACTTTGATATTAGTCGTAGCGGGATAGCTTCTGCAAGACCAAATCGTTGGTTAAAAAATGATCGAAAATATGTTTTTTCGATCATTATTTTTATCATTACCTAAAGAATAGTGAATTTTCTCAGTCTATTCTTCTAGTATTCGATGGACATCGAAGTAAACAACTCGAACAAACTATTGCACAATCGGGAGTAACTCGATCGATAGTAATGTTGAACTGCATGCAATTGTATGATCAAGACATCGACATTGTAGCCAAACAGACGTTACATAACACACAATGCATGTGGCTATCGTTACAATACAATGAAATCACATCAGTTGGCGCTAAGATCTTAGCTGAAGCATTGAACAACAACCGGACTTTATGTACTCTATCGCTTCTAGCTAATCACGTGTCTGACATGGGTGTGAAAGCTTTGGCCGAAACACTCACACACAATAATTGTACTCTCACGATACTTGACCTTTCGGAGAATGGAATCACTGATGCAGGTTGCGAATATCTTTCTCAAATGCTCAAGATGAATCAAACAATGACTCTATTGTATCTATCCAAGAATGAAATAACCGATCGAGGAGTTCGATTGTTATGTGAAACGATCAAAAATCACAATCAAAGTCTTCAAGGACTGTGTCTCTCCTGGAACAAGTTAGTGACTGACGAAAGTGTCGATTGTCTTTGCGACATGATCACATATCATCAATCATCAAAGACACTGGAGGTGAAAGATTGCAATCTATCTTCAATGGGTGAAGAAAAACTTCAAATAGCTGCTGATTCAAAGAAAAACTTTGAACTATTTCTGTGACTTATCGTTTCGATCAATAAAACAGAATAACTGAACTTTAAGTAAACATTTGAGAACGATCGTTGATACACGTCGTTTTTCTCTACTATGTGAATAATAGATAGTTAGGCATTACAATCAAGAGGGATACAGCGGCTTATGAGTTTCGTGAGTTTGGTATATTTCCAACGGGAAAATCGTTAATTTCCATCAGCCCAAACGCACTCGAACTCACGAAAAATCATTCAAAAAAATAGCCGAAAATCATAGATTCTTAGTTGTAAATAAAGTGGAAAACAAAACTTTAAGGCACTTCTTTGTTTACGAATTTCTTCGTCTACGATAAACTATGGACACTATCCAAAGGTTGATTTCGATACATTTTCGAATAAATTACAAAGCTTATATGCAAACGATTTTTTAGGGTCGGTTTGTTTAGAATTCAGACGTTTCTTGACATACTGTTTCATTTGCAATAATAAAAAAGATAGCTCAAAATTTTTCATATGAAATAATTCAACGGCGATCTCATTTTAAAGTTCAAGGTGTAAATGCAGCTGAGGTAGTGTCAGTATGGGCGTGAGTATGACATGAAGATAATAGCAACACTCACACCCACACCGGCACCTACGCTGTGTACAACGAAAAATGTTAGTGACGAGCAGCAGAGGCTTAGTCTCATTTCAGACACTTTTTCGTTTTAGTTATATAAACGAATAAATAAGTATTTGTAAATATATTTATTATTTAAATATTCATTTATTTTTTTTTACGTAAGTTGTTTACAAATAAATATATATGATCATTTTCCTAATAGATTTATGATCACTTAACAAAATTTTTAAAAAATATGAGTGAAATTTGACATATTTTTATTTTCATGTCTACAGTTTGGTTTTCCTCTCGAAATTTATGATATGCAAGTAAAAAATTGTTCTAACATTAGTAAAGATTTCTTTTTTAAAATGAAGAACACAGCTCCATAGTTTCTTTTGCATCTCGAAGGATAAGATAGTTAAACAAAAAGTTATTCTAACGTTAGTAAAAGTTTATTTTTGAAATGAAGATCATACCTCCATAGTTTATTCTTCATCTCCAAAGTTAAGATATTCAAGTAATAAATTCTACTAAAGTTGATAAGCATGTAACTATGAAGTTTCAATTTTAAGTCATAGCTTCGTAGGTTGTTTTTCATGTCTAACATTAGGATTTTTAATCAGAAATTATTCGATAGTTAGTAATGATATTTTTTATACTACATTTAAATAATGATTGTATAATTTATGTGTCATCTTTTAAGATGTCATTTTTCAAGTGACAAAGTTGTTCTTAGATGGGTAATATTCTATCTCTCTTGTTTACAATAGAGCTTGGATCTTTGTTAATTTTTTTTGTTCTTAATGAGACGAAGGATATATTTTTAATGAGAATGTGATCACGAATCCAAGAAAAATAAATAATCGTATAACTGACATAAACCAAATATAAGATAAAACAAATCTTTTTAATAAGAGTTCAACAATTGTAGATGAAAAAACAAAACATTTTTTTGATATAAAACATTCAACCATAAAATCATAGTCACTGCTTTGTAGAATGGGTGTGGGTGTCCGTGCATGGGTGGGTCTTTCCTTCAATGACACCCATACTCACACCGACATTCACCCACATCCACATTCATATATAGCTGAAATGACTTCAAGGCTGATTATGGATTATTTAATCGATGGATTCAAATATTTATCTAGTGTGTCACTTTATTGTCATGGACTTTCGTCTGAAACAGTTCGAGAATTTTTTCAAAATCCGATGCTAGCTTTCACTACTTCAAGTCGACTAGTAAATGGTACATATGCTTGTCGACTCATTTCTCCATATTTCGATTCTGTCAATATTTATGGATGTAGGTGTGGTAGATGAGAAAGGAAAAAGTCACACCCGCAAACACCTACATCCGCCACACCCACACAGCTACACTCGTCACATCCACACACACACCCATTTGCTTCCTCATCAAGACACCATCGCCTCACACACGTTCAATAAACATTAAATTGGAGTGTATCTTTCTTTAAGGTAAACTTTACATAAAGGACGGAGATAAAAAATCAACATTTTCTTATTCATCTGGTCATATTTACTAATTGAGATAAAACACTTGTGCTTTCTCCTTGCTTATAAGATGATGCATTTTTTGTTTCACTGTGTTGATATCGGCCAATTCGACACAGTTAAACATTTAAAATGCTTCAAAGTACAACATACATAACAATGTTTATTGCCGAGTTTCTTTTGCAAAAGAAAATAGTTCTTTCAATATCCAATAAGCGCATATTATTATTTAATGCGTGGTTTTTTTCTACTTTAGATTTCTGCTCATTGAGAAATACAAAAGAAAACAAAGAATAATTGTCAATTACAACAGTTCCATTGCTCAAGAAAAGTAAGGCAACAAGTAAAATTGAAACTTAATTTATGGACCTCATTCAAATGATGTTTATTAATAATATATCACTATTATAAGTTCTTCTTAGGATTCTGTTTATATTTGCCCGTCAATTAAAATGAAACATCTTGATGAATGGGAAAAAACTCAAGGATAGAATGAGAAGAGTCAGATTCAAAACTGAAACCACTTAATTGTAAACAAGTGTAGTGTTGATTATTAATGGAAAAAAAAATTCTTCATTCATAGACAGTATTGTAAAACAAACATTTGAAACGGATTCAAATGATCTTTTCTTCTCTTCTTTTGCGAAATTCCAGAGTACTGAACTATTAGTAACAATGAAATACATGTCTTATGTTCGTTTCAGAACTGAAATTTGTAAGTTCTAGTAGAAATTTTCAATTGCACGGATTGACGCTTATTTTCTCAGTTGACGTTTCGCAAGGAATGGTGACATTTCGTAGGGAAATCGAACATAAAAGGTGTACCCAAAGTCTCTTCCACTTAAGAAATGCGAATTACTCTATTATTAATAAAGTTTGATTGAAGAGTTCTTTTTTATTTTAAAAAGGAGACTAGTAAGTTTTTATTTATTAAGACAAAGTTCATAGATAGAGTTCACAGATATTACTTTTTAACTTCAAAACAAAAGTTTAGACATTTCACAATTTCTGAAAAAGCATTAAAAGACTCAGTATTTTACTGTTGTTTTTTGTAGACGTTTGATTTAAGATGTCTCCAAATACATGACTTCAATGGCGTGAGGTGTAGCAATTCAGAGTCTATAAACATGGTTCACCTCTTCCGTTTCATTTGTCGTCGAACATTCTATTTTTTCCCATGTCCAACAATTTAAAGGAACGTGCCTATAAATTTATCTTTCTAGAAAATGGCACTTTCTGTCATCGGATAGCTGAATGAAGATGCTTTTTCATTCAAAAATTTGATGACACATGATATGGAACAGGTAGATCATGTTTATGGGCTCCTGAATCACTAGCAGACATTGGACCAGTATCCGTACAGTAAGTACAAGTACAAACATTGTTTACTTAAAAATTTTACTTTGCACTTTTACTTAAGTACATCTACTTAAGTCCAAATGTAATCAGTACACGTACTACTGTCTGTTAAAAAAAAAAGTGGTCTCGGCCATTTTTCAAATAACTTGAGAACAGAAGTAGCTAGCGAGCTGCGGTTTTCACCATTTTGTAGAGCCTTAGTTACTCTATCGATTCCTATATGAGGCATTAAAAAACTAAGATTTCCACGTTGTTTGCTAAATGAATGTTTAAAAGGTTCGAATCCCATTCTTTTAAATTCTATAGTGAACTCTATATTGAAAAGTACTAAAATATAGCCTAGGATGGCCTCTACATGTCTACTCAAGGCTAACATCTATATCTCTTAAGAATCTCAAATGGTCATTATTTTCCCAAAAGTGGTGTTGGTGGTTATTCTTCATTATTCCTTATTCTCAATAAAGCATTCAAAACTTAGGTAAAATGATATGGACGTTCCACATAATTTTCGGATTTCAAAAATGACGAGAAAAGTGCATATATTTTTACCTAAGTTTCAATGCTTTCTTGAGAATAAGGAACAATGAAGAATAACCACCAACACCACTTTTGGGAAAATGATGACCATTTGAGATCCTTAAGAAAGATAGATGTTAGCCTTGAGTAGACTTGTAGAGGCCACCCTAGACTATATTTTAGTACTTTTCAATATAGAGTTCACTATAGAATTTAAGATATAGAATTCACTATAGAATTTAAGAGAATGGGATTCGAACCTTTTAAACATTCATTTAGCAAACACCGTGGAAATCTTAGTTTTTAATGCCTTATGTAGAAATCGATAGAGTAGCTAAGGCTCTACAAAATGGCGAAAACCACAGCTCGCTAGCTACTTCTGTTCTCAAATTATTTGAAAAATGGCCGAGACCACTTTGTTTTTTAACAGACAATAGTTGAAAGACATTATGTAGCACAATATTAAAAAAACAAGTCTATGAAAACACTTTCTTTACTGTTAGAACTTATTAAATGAACAGCTTTACATGAACCCTTTACCCCCGACAATCGTTTCAGTAGAGACACTAATAAAACAATTAATGAAATGGAGTACTGTTACCTTTAGTAGGCCAATAGTGTCATCAGATTGGCCAGGATCCCTTACATATACGCATGGTGATTTGGCAAGTCCAGTTGCCATCGGGGGATAACGACATGAAAACCACTCTTTTAGTTTTTTGAAAATAGTTTATTGATTTTGCAAAAAATATCATATATTGTTGTATTCAAACAATGCAAACAAGAAAAAACTAACATATAAAACATATTCTTCCATTTCCTACGACACATGAGCATCTGAAGCAAGTTTATATGCAGATAATCTCTGATCTTCTCGAAATAACTAAGCCGATAAGTAAAGAGCATAATTATTGATACGCTGTTCTTCAACTTCAAATATAATAAGATCTGAAAAAATTACAGTGTGAGTATTGATGTTGGTCTATGTGTGGTTTGAGTATGTTCTTGCCCAATTTCGACGCTTACACCTTTATAAATAATGACAGTCTGTTTACCTATTTGTGTGTCAACGCAAAAAATTATCGCATTTAGACAAGAATTTCTGAAACCGTTTTTATGTTCTCATCCCTCAATGGCAACTAGGCTTGCCATTGTATGTAGCCCAACCTAATGTTCGACTAATTTTTTTGAGGACTTCGAAAAATATTTCGTTCAACAGCAGCAACTTTCGGCAACATCTATCACATAAAATATCAACAAGATATACATTGCTTATAAATAAAAACAACAAAACAGGAACGAAGGGCCCTTTTTTAAATAATTGTCTGTTCTTCTCTTTTGTAAGCCTTACGTCTTGGAAACAGAACCATGATTAAAGATTCTTTTTTTTTGCCAATCGGCAGCTTAGGGAGTTTCCTACAGAAAATATGCAAGAAGATTCTTAATACTTTAGGTGCTAAATTTTCTACCGTGTTTCTAAAAATGGTAATTCCAATTGCCAATGGGGGGTAAAGGGTTAAGCTGTCTTTTATCGGAAATAGATAATTTTCGAACATGTTCTGATCGTAACACGATAATCTTCTATTCATTATCGATATTTTTAAAATTATATCCAAAATTTTCGTAGAGCAACACATGTCTAGTTTCACACAACAAGTACCTTCCTGTGAAGATTAATTATATGTCAATAGATTTTCCAAACATATCGTAAACAACAAACTAAAATTCTATTTTAATAAAAGATGAATACAGTCTAGAATGTCCTTTTAAAAATGTCCTCGGACGAAATGTCCTCGGATTTCGTCCTCAGAAAAAATGTCCTCCAGATTTTTGTCCTTAAAAAAATGTCCCTAAGAAAAATGTCTCTCAATAAAAAATGTCCCTCACTTTCTTGCCAAGATGTTAAAATAAAATTAGTCCAGTATCTAGATGTCACTGTAGTTAACACATATCATACTGGAGATTTATATTAATTGCATAGAGGTTTATCTCAAAATGTAATGATTGAAGTAAGAAAAAAAAATGTTCTAGTACAATTAGTTATACCTATAACAAATTTACAAACAAGCACAACAATTATTTTTAAATGAAATCGTGTGATTCAATATCAACTGATGAAACATCATCATCATCTTTTTCTTCAAAATCAATAAATTCCTTATCATCATTATCATCATCTTCATCGTCAAAATCAACTGAATCATCATCTTCATCATCAAAACCAACTGAATCATCATCTTCATTGTTATCAATTTCACCTAAACCAACAATTACAAAAACAACATCAAATAAACGAAAAACTATGTTAACTATCAATGGTTATCAATTTCAGCTGAAAAATTTTAATAAAAATAAAACGATTAAATTTTGGCGTTGTGGTAATAGAAGTTGTGGTGTACTTTTACACACGAATCTTAATGATGAATTTGTGCGTTTTTCTGGAAAAACAACTCAACATTCTCATTTACCAAATCCTGCCGAATTGGAAATACGAAATCTTAAAGAAGTAATGCGACTAAGAGCTGAAAATGAATTAACACCATTACAAGAAATTGCTGAACAAGAAGTACGAAAAGGTTTATTGACAGGTGAAGCTCTTGCTGTTTTACCAAATATAACTAATATTGGTATGATACTAATATTTCTATATGTAACATTAACAAATATTTTTTGCTTTTCTTTACTCTTTTCTTAGGTCATTCTTTGGTACATATACGTCGAAAACTGATTCCTCCTATTCCATATTCATCGTCTTTTACCATTCCGGATGTTTACATGAACGATTATCACAATCATCATCGTTTATTATTACATGATAGTGATAATCCAAAATTCTCATTCGATCAATCAGAAAATATACCACCTTCAGGAAGAATTTTAATTTGGTCCTCAGATGTTCAACTAAAGTTGTTATTTAATAGTGAACGATTACATATGGATGGCACTTTTTCAAGTGCTCCACCGAATTTTGACCAAGTCTTTGTAATTCAAGCTATTCATCATGAAACATGTAAGCTATGTCTACTAATTAAAATATTAGAAATTCGAGTTTGTTTCATATTGATAAATTTTTTTATCTTCGCAACAGGCGTGCCAGTTGTTTATGCACTTCTTCCTAATCGTAAAGCTACAACATATATATATTTATTCAATGTTTTATTTGTTGAAGCAAAAAAATTGAACAAGATATTCAATCCGTCCATCATTATGACAGATTTTGAACCTGGTCTTTCGAAAGCGATTTCAGTTGAGGTATCCTTATCTTCTAAATTATCGAATCATTATCCCTAGAATATGTATATCTTTTATTTAAAGTTTACAGAAGAAACAATTCAAAAAGGATGTTTTTTCCACTTCTCTCAATCAGTATATAGACAAGTTCAATCAGCTGGTTTATCATCAACATATTTAAATAATATTATGGTACGTAGTGCTATCAGACAATTGATGGCACTTGCATTAGTACCCGAATCATATGTTCCTATATTATTTACTAATGTCGGTCAAGAACTAACCGATGATGAACGTGATGAAATACAAGATTTATTAGAATATTTTAACAGTTATTGGATGCGAAAAATATCAACATGGAATGTTTTCAATATTCCTGATCGCACTAACAATTATAGTGAAGGTATGTACAGTCGAAGTAATAGTTTTAACAACTATAGAGTGGTATCGTTTTAGGTTATAATCACAGATTTAAAAGACGTTTACAAAAGTCTCATCCGAATATATGGTTTTTTATGGAATCAATTAAAAAAGAAATAAATACAATTCATGATTTAATTTTACAAATTGACACTGGGATGCAACCTCGTTCAAAGCGATCTCGATCTAAAATTGCTGAACAACGAATGAAAGAATTATATGATCGGTTTAATAATAACAAAATCACAGCACAAGATTTATTACGTGGACTTTCCTTTTCAGTTGCGAACGAAAAATAAAATAAAAATTGATTCACTATTATAAATAAAATTAATTTTATCTATATTATTCTAAACTGTTTTTGAAATTTTACTGAAAGGACATTTTTTATATGGAAGACATTTTTTATATGGAGGACATTTTTTAAAGAACATTTTACTAGGGACATTTCGTCCGAAGGACATTTTTTCTGAGGACGAAATCCGAGGACATTTCGTCCGAGGACATTTTTTTAAAGGACGTTTTAGACTGTTACCTAAAAGATAGTGTTATTTTTATTGAAAATACTGTAAATGAGTACAAGAATATATTTGAAATGATCTTTTCATTATATTAGTTTAATATTTGGAGATGAAGGTCCACAAAATAGTTTGATGTAATAAATCTTCATCTTTTATTTTCACTATTATTACAAACATGACCAAAAAGGAGTCCATAATTAATGAAGAGTGTTCCAAATGCGAAATTAAATAATGTGTAGTCACAATAAGTACTTTCATAATAAGGATAATAATATTGAACCTTTCCTTTAGCTCGAAAAATCCAAACACTTCCCTAAATAATGAACAAGATTTACACCGTGCATTTTTAAGAATTTACAATAAACTTAAACTCACAGTTATAAACCAAGCAAGACAAAATAGTCCTGATAGAATTTGTAAAATACTCCAGAATGTTGACTTTTCATAGAAAAACTAAGAAAAGAGAAACAATACAATATGAAAACATCATCACCTATCCGAACATTATTATTTTGAGTCAAATATAGGACTTTTAAAAAGAATATTACCTTTATGCATGTAATGATTAGTAGAACCAATGTAGCGAAACCGGCGACAATAAGATAGATTGGAATTAAATGATTTATAGGACATGAATTCTTATGTGAAAATCCAATAATCACCTGAGCTATTGGTACTGCAAAAATTAGAGCAAGTAATACAAAAAGGACGATGAACACAAGTACTGTAATGAATGCATTCTTGGAATTTCGTTTAACGTACTGGACAGCACGTTCTATCTTAGTTGATGAAGCATCAGAAGTCATATCGGATTGTTGAATTGTCGGGACTTTTTCGACATCATATTTGCTTGACATAGTAATCTGTTAATTGTGTGATTACTTTTTTTTCGATGATGTCTCTTCTATGTTTTATATGAAGAGAATTTATCTTTGCTTTATATTTGTCCTTGGTATACTGATAACTTTCATGATTTATTTTTCTTCTTTTTCAAAAAAAAAACAAAATTCTGATGTGAAAACGATGTTTGGACGTCATATGGTTATGATAAAGTGCAAAAAAAAAAGATGTATCGTTAGTAAAAGAAAATGCTTTAGAATGTGAAAACAATGACGAAAACAAAATAAAAAAAATTACATTACATAGGAGATAACATCAGCCTTCTAGTTTTATTACGTGTTCTGCAATCTACATGATTCATAATGATCAAGAATATAGATAATAATATGTTAAATAACAAACTAAAAACAAATGATGAAAATGAAGACGCACTGAGTTTAAAGTTTGAGTGCGTCCAAGGGGCAAATTTGCAACTTAAAAAACTCTTCAAAAGATCAATCGAAAGTAACATCATGAGATTTTATGTTTTGTTTTTCGACATGCCTATTGTTTACTATGGTTGAAATGATTACATTTAGTTTTACATGATGATTTTTTTTTCCATAACCTTTTCAAAAAACTCTACTATCAAGAATTCTTAAATCGGATGAAGGTATTATAAATAAATTCTGATCTCTTTAATATAATGTCTGGAGTTTTCGTAATAGAAAATATGCCTCCTCGATAGTTCAATTTGACTTTCGTAATCATGTGATACGGGAATATTATTACAAAAATTCCGAGAATCTCAGAAATTTCTACAACCCGAAGTTCGCTATTTTCTTCTTGTTTTAGTCATGAACTCATTTTTTTATTTAAAAATGTGATACTTAAATTTCTGTCATTTACAAGCATAATTATTAAATTAAATGCTTATCTAGATATATCATGTTTATGATCACGAAAAAAAACGTCTCGTTAATCATAATCGCACAGGCCATGACCACAAACTAACTTCTCACCCAATCTACGAATCTG
>CAJNOL010005599.1:0-11206 GCA_905250125.1 Rotaria sordida | reverse complement strand
TGAGCCTATTTGACAATGATTTGAAGATAGTTGCTGTAACGATGGTAGGAATCTCATGGAATTACCCTTACTTATTTACTTTATTAAAGTAAATAGTAATTATTTTATTTACTTTATCTTATTTACTTTTCAAAAAGTAATGTGAATGTGCCATTCCTATTGTATACTCAAAGATCTTTAACACTTTTGTATCGAAACTAGCGAATTTCAGTCAATTTTGATGCATTCTTAGGTTCATTGAAAGACGCACAAAATAAGTCGTACATTAATTGATTATTTTCTACTAGTTTTTATTCGTTTTTCTTTCCAATTTCGTCACATTCGTGCATAGAAAACCTCTTCAAAAGTGGTTGCAGTCGAAAAACGCGCATGGTAACTTAAAAAGTTGAATTTTTGAGCGTCTATAGACTAAAATATTTTTACCTAAGTTATTTTCATCTCAAATCAGATTTAGTTTTCTTTTGAAAATTCACTTTTATGGAACATTTACTTCAACGAGACACATAACATCCTCCATTGTTTTAGTTTTTGATTCATTCTAATACAAAGATTTTTCATCTTAATTGGACTGATGCTGATTGTCGTACATAATTTTTGTAATCCCGATTATGATAAAGAGTTAGCAGAAAATAAAAAAGATTAAGTCTCATATAGATAAATGTGCCGCATAACTACTTTAAATTGGCCTATACGTGCAAATATCCATCGTGGAAGCATTGTGATATAATTAAACAGCTGCATACTTTCGATCGTATTTGATCGAAATATATAAGACACATTTAGATTAGTATTGAATTCGAAAACTTCAGTCTAGTAAAAATGACTATGCTGCAACCTGTTGAGTAACTCTCCGTAAGCAAAGAAATAGTCGATAAAAATTTCACTTCTGAATTTAAAATGATTAAAATGAATTAGACAATGATATGTGTGTGTGCGTGTGGCGTTGAATAAAAGATCCTAAACCAACCTATGCGCACTGAATAATCAGTATAAACACTGTTGAGTCATAAAAAAGACCAAAATGAAAAGTGTTGCAATCCATTGTTGATGTGTGAAAGAATGGAAAAGAACATTAAGAAAGAAAGTAGAAATACGAGGAAATTGTGCACTATTTTTGCAAATAATAAACTTACATATTCAGATTAGCGAACTCACTAGCACTCAATAATATATATGAAGAACACTACTATCTAAATTTATTGATCTAGTTGTGTTTTCAAACGAAAGATCGATGTAAAGTATTTGCTTTAATTGTCTTTTAGACGAGATTAGCCTTATATTGCTGTCTCATTGATTTCATTCAGAGTTTTGCTACTTACTTGAACCTTCTTCGCACAAGTACACATCATCTTCTGTTAATAATCCATCGATATAATGCGGTATCTGTCTAGAGTTTGAATGTTTTACCACTGCTGTATTAACAGCACGTAGTACCTTTGAAATATCTGTATTACGTTTTACAATATGTTTCAGAAGATGTTGCGTATATAAACCATTTTTTTGCTCTTCATTGTCATCTGCTTCAGTTCCAGGAGCACATGAGAATCCGATCACATATCCAGGCATAACAATCTCTTTCCTATTACAGGATTCAGAGGTATTTGAAAAAATGTTTCGCGTCGCAATCATTTTTATTAAATCATTTTGCCGGTAATAAACTCGACAACAATCCAACAGACATATCGTTGCATGTTGATCTCGACCACTGAAATCGTCCAAGAAACCTTGTACATGAATTATATATCGTTTTAACTTTGTATAACATATTTTTTCATGGTCTTTCATTTGAGTTGTCTTTGTTTTCAGAGCAGACACGAGTTGTTGAATCTCGTTATTGTTACTCTTGTCATCTTCTATTGGTATCAGAAAATTTTGATCCTAGAAACATTGTACAATAAAACTTCAAAACTTTTGCATTGCATTCAACATTTCAAAGTATCTTGATTTTTGCTAGAAAATAAAACATTTTTGTCTAAGTGGATATCAAAAGTTTTCCACTGTATCAGAAAAGAAAGTCGATAATTTTATCATGGACTATGGTATGATGTCTTTGAGACACTCTCTTTTGTTTCAGATAAATCGTGTAAACTTATCAAAAATATAAAAACTGAATTTATATTCATCAACCTCAAATACTTACTTCCCATTGTATTCCATGTCCGGCAAAATAAAACAAGACCAGGTCACCTTGTTCTATTTTCCGTCCAAAAGCCTTAATGGCGTCCTCCATTTGATCATGTGTCGCATTGGTTTGCCTTGCAACGGTGAAACCAATACTTTCCAGCGTGGATTTCATGGCATCACCATCATTAACTGCGTTTTTTAACTCCTTGAAATATTTATAGTTACCATTCCCAATGACAAGAGCCTTTTTACGTCTTGACACAACGTTGGATTGCCTTTTTGCTTCAGCCATTATAATAAAATGATTTGAATCTGAAAAATTCATACCTTATTTCGAAATGTATACTGAGGATATTGCTGTGGGTGAGTAGTGAATGGCATGGAGCTGGTTGGATCTTCTCTCCATATTCAACCTCATCAACACAGAAACTCAAACTATCAAATTGTTTTGGCTTGCAGAAATGCTCTTTCGTTGATAGTAGTTCCGTGAACTTTCGAGAATCTTATTTCGTGAGTGCTCTACCACACAATGAATCCATGCGACCCTCTGATAGTTCGTATAGGATGTGGGTGTGGGAGTGGGTGTGGGTGGGTGTGGGTGATCGATGTGAAGCTAGCACGACGGTTAATCAGGATCGACTTTCCCTTCGACCAATCAGAGCACGAGCATAATTTACCATTCCAAGTCCATAAAATACCGCAAAAAACTTTCTTAGTGACCAAATATTTTTTCCAATCATTCAAAAAAAACTAATCCTGTTTTAAAAATATATCACCAAAGCTTTACATAGCACACAAAAAATAATCAATTCAATCAGCCCCAAAAAAAAACAAAAAATTAATGAAAAACCAACATTTCCGCGATACCGTTCATCGCCCGTAAACAACTTATACATCATCTTGTAGAGAATTTAATTCTGCATCGATTGATATATAACTCATATTCAGATTCCATTTTCATATAGGTGATATATGGTCAATTTTGCCTGTACCTACACAAGAATCGCAAAGGTTTTGCAAAAATCTCAAAGTCTTGACGATATGGTCCATCGTCCGTAAGTAAGTTATACATCATCTTGTAGAGAATTTAATTCTGCATCGATTGATATATAAGTCATATTCAGATTTCATTTTCATATAGGTGTTATTTGCTCAATTTTGAGTATACTCGCAGTAAAATGGCGGAAATTGTGAAAAAAAAACAAGTTGCTGACGCTAGGGTCCAGTGCCGGGAGATAACACATGCACGTAGTGATATTGTGTGAAACGAACCATGTAATCGTCTTTTTACTATTTCATGTGGATGTAGTTGGAAGTAATAAATTCTTGTGTGAGTTACAGAAGGAAATAAAAATTTTGGTGGGGAATGTGAAAAATGATTTGGTTTTTCTGGATTCATATGTTTGAAGTTGCTGTGGGATATTAAGGAATCAGAATTTGAAATGAATTGTATGTTGTTTGCATGATTTTACCTTACTGTATAGGCCAAAGTTTGGAGACAAATTTATTATATATGGGATTTTGTTAATATTGTATTTTAAGGTCGACTAGACTGGTAGGTGTTTCCGTTGCGAAGAACTCTGTTGCAGACAGATGAGATGAAAATGAAATATTATATGAGATGGGAAATAATTTGGCTATGTACTCAATTTGATTCGTATTGTGCTTTTGACAATCTGTATGTAATTTTCTGGTGTACGATAAATAGTGCTGAAATCGAAGCTTCTACTTAGAGTAGCATGAATTTTCACTACATCTATGGTTTTGTGCGAGTTAGTTAATTCGGCTTTTTCTTGAATGATGTAGCGTTTGTGTGAGCTGCAAACTGTTCGCTTATAACTCCTTTTTTGGAGGTTTTACACTGGCGTTTACATTCATCAGTTATATATCATTCGATGCAGAATTAAATTCTGCATCAAATGATGTATAACTCATGGACGGATGATATTCATGAACAGAGAAAATAGTTGTTGAAATACCTCAATAGCATGTCTTTTTCCATTCTGCTGACTTTCGGATGCAATGGTTCTCTGCTCAGGAATATCGCCCGTCCATGAACAGAGAAAATAGCTGTTGAAATACTTCAACAGCATTTTTTTTTCCATTGTACCGATTTTCGGATCGAATGGTTCTCTGCTCAGGAATATCGCCCGTCCTTGAATCATATATCATTCGATGCAGAATTAAACTCGGCATCAGATGATGTATAACTCATGGATGGATGATATTCATGAAGGGAGAAAATAGCCGTTGAAATACTTCAACAGCATATTTTTTCACCCACAGTTCCAATTTTTGACCCAATGGTTTTGTCTTCAGGAGTATGTTCCGTCCTTAAAAATAACATCATTCGATGCAGCATTAAATTCTACATTGAATGATGTGTAGCTTACCTTCGGGTGATACTCAGGAAGAGATAAAGTAGGGGTTGAAATAGTGGAACTGCATATATTTTAGGAATTGTGTCGATTTTCTGACAGAATTGTTTTCTTTTTATGGGAACTGGGGAAAAGAAAACAAAGATCTATGGAATATGGCGATCCTTTGCATTAAAATTCAGTCGTCAGGGTCGCCATTTCCAAATTGTGAACCTTCATTGTGGTGTTTTTCTTTTTTCTATTTGTTGATTGGTCGATGATTTGACCAATACGCTTTTTCCTCTCGTCATGGTAATTCGTCGTATCGTGCTAGCTTCACATCGATGTGTGGGTGTAGGTGTGGGTGAATGGGTGTGGGTGTGGATTACAAGTGATACCACCCACACCCACCCTTGATACTTAAAATATTTTTTGAAATTTTTAAGTTTTGTTCGTTTTATGCAAGAAGAGGTGAAATTTATTTACAAAATAGACAAAAAACAATAAAACTCTTTTTGATAATAAAAGGTAAACCGACTTACAATTATGTTCGCGTCCAAAAAAATTTAACCAGCCGGGTTCGGGTCGAACATTTTTTAAACAACCGGATCCGGATTCAGCAAATGGTAAACGAGTTTACATCAGGGTATAAAAATTTTAAATAATCGAGTCCGGGTCTGGGTTCGGGTCCAGAAATGCTTCGACCCGATAGGCTGTAGTGGGTATAGGTGTGGGTATGAGTGTGGATGGACAAGGGAATACCTACACCCATACCCATACCCATACCCACACCTACGGCCTTTGGATCTGGTAAAGAGCTCTGCTAGAGATGTATTCGATTGAAAAGTTGAATATTTTAGTCACAAGTAGAGATGTGCGATAAAAATTATTCCACCTATAACAAATCCATGGAACTACTATATGCTGTGTGAAGGTAACAATAGATAAAGATTGTTTCATAGATTTTAGGGTGTGGGTGTGAGTGTAGGTGTGGGTGGGTCTGGATGTGGGTGTAGGTGTGGGTGGGTGTGGGTGCGGGTTGGGATAGGTGTTAGTAAGGGGAAAAGCAACACCTATCCTCACTCTTATGTCGCACAGCGACATCGACACACAACCACACCCTCGGCAAAGCACGCTCATTGGATTTCTTAAGTTGTTACACGTCACGAGAATATTTTGATGGTTCTTCTTTGTCTGTCTTTTTCTCTTCTTACGTATCCGGTTCTGGATCTAAGAATATTGATGTAAATCGCAAGCGTTTCAATGAAACATAATACTCTTTTCGCGCACTTTGTTGAGTAGATGAATAGCCTACAGCATGTTTATTTCCTTGCGACATAGTTACGCAGTATCTACCGCTGTTCGCCCTAACCTAGATACATGGTTCGGCCAATTGAGGATTTTTATCTGACTGCTTTGTATATCCCTATGTGAATATAAATATGTTTCTGTCATTCTCATATATCCTGTATTGCTTAAAACTATTTACTGACATTCTACTAAATGGTTGAATGATTGGGGCCCATTTGCTATTACTCCCTCCGGTGTTGTGAAAGCTAGATTTTTTTTCTCTCTGACTCTTAATGATTATTATGCTATTTGAAGCTATCAGCTGTTACTCTTGAAAATTGCTCTATTGCTTGAAGTTATTCGAGATCAATTCTATGAACGGCACCGTGGCCCTATGGTTTTCATCAATGTCATGAGATATCAGTGGAAGAATGAAAATTTCACACAGTGACTTCGAAATACGACTACATGTCCCAAAGTTTTTTGGTCTGATTTTTACTAATTTCCGATTAGTACGAAGCTTTTTTATCAACAGTTTGATGCATTTCTCTGTGCCTAGAAGTAATTGATTCTTAATGTTTCACATTAGTGCGGATAATGAAGATTGTTCCTTCTAACTCTTTGAAATTAGTCAGTGAAGAGAAGCTCTTTGTGCTCATTATTAAGGATTCGACTATGATGATCGGCAGCTTTTTCTCTTTATTGACAGATATTACTCTCTGATCACCAAATTCTGACCGTCATCTGTGCAGAATGATTTGTGACCGAAAGCGCTTCAACTTTTACTCTTACCCACACACAAAGTGGGTGTGAGTGTGGATGTGAGTGTTTGAATTCTATACTATAACATCCAGCCCCACACTCATACCCGTTATTACTGTTATTCACACTAAAATCTTGCTATTGCTCTCATTTTCTTTTTCTGCATGGTTGTATTAAATTTGCATTTACAATATGCTTGAACTTTCGTTTCTTATCTCTTTGATAACTAAAACTGATAAATAAAACGGGACAAAGAAATTAAGTAGACTGTTTGCCATATCTGAAAGCTAATATGTGAAACTCGCAATAATTTCTTTTGGTTTTCAAATCTTTCTAAACATCTACTCACCACAATCAAGTAATTGAAGCGGAAATCTTGTAGATAATTTCAATAATATGTTTTTATTGTTGTTGCCAGAATTTTTTGCAGCGTGGTGCACGTCTTTTTTTGCTTTTGTAAAAATGACTTGTTTCTTACTGTTGCAGTATCGTAACACTTTCTGTCTTCATTTTTATTTGTTTTAGATTCTTTTTTTTCGTTTTATCTTTCAATCCTTATCAAATATGCACTCTATTCAGAAAGACTGCACCTAGCGACAGTAGAATATGCGCTGGAAGAGCGCACGAGGGTGTGGGTGTGGATTCGGCTGTGAGTGTGTGGGTGCGTATGGCTGTGGGGTGTGGATGTGAGTGGATACGTATGGCTGTAGGGTGTGGGTGTGAGTGGGTGCGTATGGCTGTGGGGTGTGGGTGTGTGGATGTGAGTGGGTGAAGTAAAGTGAAGGTCCAAACACATACCCACACCCTCAAGTGTACATATTATCTAGAATTATTGTCTTATGCTTATTAAAGGATGGTGTTAAAACAAATTAAGATCAATAGAGAAAAAAAATTGAATGTAGGAAATATATAGAAAAAAATTTCTCTATAATAATACTTTGTATATTCAATCAGAGAAAACGACAAGGCTTTGTTTCTGAAATCAAGTAATACTAAGCTCTAAAGTGGTTTTAAGATTGATTAATATAGTTTTAAGGAAAAGTACGTTAGATACATTTCTTTTAACTTTTGGAAGATAATTTGGGTCAGTTCTATTAGCTCGCCTCGACGAGCTTACGTTTGTTTATTTAAAATGTATATATTCTAAAAATGTCCTTAACAACACGTACATATATATATTACAGGATACAATAGCGAAGAAGAAAAAAAAGAAAAAGAATAACAATTGCAAAGAGAGAGAGATAGATAGATGAATAGATAGAGGAGGTGGATCGAGGCCTGTAACACACATACTTAAATACTATTTCAATCACACACATATCTTGATTAATCTTCGGCATTACTCAATTTTTATTTGTTATTTATGTTTGTTAAAAGAATAAAATTTCAATCAATATATTTTCTTAATATTCAATCGAACGAATTATTAAACGTTTTATTGATTAAATCTCTTACGAGCTATTCAACATTTTCATATCAACAAATAGATTAATTTAATAATAAAATATATTCATAGATTATATTTCTATTCTATTAAATTCTTCATGTTTTGTTCAATAAAATATATTTTTTAATAAATACATGAAAATAATAGATTGACAATAATAGCGTATTATACATAATATCAAGCAAACATTTAGGTATTTATTTAAAAATCATATAAAATAAAATGAAATTATTCAAGCAAATATATATTATCAATAAATAAAATTATCGTCATAGTCTTTTCATCTATAAAATAATTCTAAACACATAAATATTTGTCGTTATCGAATAAAACGAGTGCTACAATTAAACAATATGACAGGAAATACAAGTTAAATAAGATATAACATATATTATCTATCTTCAAATTACATTTTTCACTCAAAACAAATCAAGTAAAAAAAAATTATATATAAATATGAAGTAGGACTATTAGTAAGAGAAACAGTACTAATCAAACCATAGTTATTTCATAAAAAATATACGAAAATAAAATGCTTCTAAGTGGAATCTGAAAAAGTAAATAAACTACCGAAATAGTAGAATGATAAAAACGTCTAGAAAGAAGAATAGATTCATTCGACCATTTTATATACGAAACCGAAACGAATATTCAAATCAATTATGATTCAACGACATATATATAATTAGAAAAGATACCGGGTGTTGCAAAACTTTTGCGACATTTTTTATTTTGCATATATCTCTACTTGAGAAAATGATAAAATCTTGATTTTGTTTTGAAAAGATGCGTCGTAAAAAGCTCTACGAAACCTGTGTAAACAAATCCCCTATTGACTTATTCTGATGATTTTTCCTAAATTCAAAACGAGCAACCTACATGATAATGCTACTTTCCAGCATAATAAAAATGCTTGGAAGACTTTTTTTGTTTTGCATATATCTCGGATTGAGAAAACGATAACATCTTGATTTTTCTTTTGAAAGATGCACCGTAGAAAGCTCTACACAAGCTGTCTGAACAAATCTCTATTGCAAAACAAAAAACGTCTTCCAAATATTTTTGTTATGCTCAATACGCTGGGAAGTAGCACTATCATGTAGGTTGTTCATATTGAGCATGGGGAAACCATCAGAACAAGTGAATAGGAATCTCTTTATACAGTTTTTGTAGAGCTTTTCATAGCGCATCTTTTCCAAAAAAAATCAAGGTTTTATCATTTTCTCAAGCCGACATATATGCAAAATAGAAAATGTCGCAAAACTTTTGCAACACCCGGTATTATTTATCTATTCAAAAACAAAAGGCAACAATAAGACAGAACAATAAGCAACGGTATACTAGAATTAGTCACTAGAAAATCAATTTGAAACGTTACCCCAAAAAGTTCAAAATATGAATAAAAGAATACCGAATAAATAAATATGTAATCAGTGAAAAAATACTAAGAAAAATAGTCGTTGACCACCTTTCTACTCAATAAAATTGATTCTACCACATTCAATAAAATAGATATTCAAACACAACACTACACATTAAATTCTCTAACGAGTACTATCACAAAAAAACGATTTAACTTCCTTAGATTAAACTTCACGAACTACAAATCTCAATCTACTTCATACGTAATACCAAATAAATCAACGAAAAAAATAAAAGCAAAGCTAAATCTAATCCAATAAAGAAGCAAATCAATTGAGCGTACTTTATCAATAGTACCAATATCGATAAACGAGCAAAAACAAGCTTGATAATAAATGTCGAATAAATAAATCTATTCATCAAACACAATATATAGCATACGGAAATCAATGAAAATATCATTTATCCAAAACAAACATATCGGATGATGCATCTTATTATCTAATATAACACTCATACAAAAACAAAAAAAAGAAAAAGATAAATAAAATATCTCGAACGAGCCAATCGACTGACCAAACTTAAAATGAAATATGATTATGAATAAATCTAAAACAAATAGCTGAATATATATATTCATCAATAGCCGAAACGATAAACGCAACTACATATATTATATAAATATGAACGAACGTTAAAGAAATAGATGAATATTATTTGTCGAATAAGCAAAAATCTTTACCCTATTTCATATATAATATGAAAATGAACCAAAGTTAAATAAATAGGTATGTATGTCTAGTTGGAGTAGGAAATCGTTCAATTCAACATAAGGTAGTATTCAGGGTAGGAGTCAGGGTTTTGTTGAGATAGTTTTAGATGGGATTTATGATAGTTTTTAAAAAAACTTGAAAATTGAAAATCTTTCTTTTAACATTGTAATAGCATATAAATAAGCCAATCTGTTAATATGTTCATCTCTAAAATAATTGTTTTAAGAAGATTTTGATTTTGTGAGGAAGTCACTGGTTAATAAGATAATGATTCAGTATGAGAGTAGTTAATATTGGTTTAGTTAATATAATAAGTTTTATTGAATCTAGTGGACGGAAAACGTTGAAATACATAGCACGTGTGTCGTCAAGTTGAATTCGAATCTGTTTTTCTAAAGGCTACCGAAACGATTGATATGATGATTATCGTTTTGATAACGTATGTCTGATTTTCAATTTTTACGCAAATAAATATAGTATAGAGAAAATGAAAAGGAACCATCCACATTGAAATTGTTTTTCGAATAAGAAACGCGGATATTGGAAATAAATTAATATTTGTTTGGATTGTTTTTTAATGTACGATTTGTGTTATGGTGTGATAGATGCTTTTTATTTGTTAAATTAAATGAAATAATCTCGGTTGTCATAAATGATCGACTCTTTTAATAATTGTTCATTGGATTTCATGATGATTTGTAATTAACATGAGGTTTTCTTAAATAACTAAATGAATTTAATAAATATTTTTATTTCAATCGGAATTTGTTTTAATAATAATTATTTGACGACAATCTGAATTTATTTTTATTAAAGGTTGAATATATTGTAAACAGATAAAATTATCAATATGTTAACATAATAAATCATATTGGTTTAATCAATATTAAAATAATCTCATTATTTTATCTATATGACATAATATGCCGCAATTGAGGGTGATTATATCGATGATCACCTTCAATGAAACAATTTTATTTAACAAAATAGTTCAATTATATTAATGTTAAATGTTGTTCATTAATCTGAAAAGAAATAAATTCGACTTATTCGACAATTTCAGTTCGCTGTTGCATGAAAGATTTCAATTA
>CAJNOL010005598.1:0-11206 GCA_905250125.1 Rotaria sordida | reverse complement strand
AATAAATCGCACGTGATCCGATGAGTTAACTCATATAATATTCAACCGGTTATTGGAATACATGGGTCCGATTCCCATCTTGCTTATGTGATCCTTTTCGTCTAATCATTCGTGTTAGATGAAGCATATCAACTGTGATTATTCTTACTTATCAAATGCATAGAAGTTCGTAAACAAGTGAAATGAAATGAAATAATCCTTTTCAGGATTCATCTGTACTTTCTCTTTCGATAAATTACCTTGAAACTCAACCTCACTCTTTAGAAAGGCTTTTATTTTTCTATCAAAGAGCATAAAAATAAACACTTGAATGTAGTGTAATGTAGAACCGTTCAATTTTTTGATTCACTTGACACGAGTAGAGCAAAAGAAAAAAAGAAAATGCGCACGAAAGACGATTAGTAACTCGTTTGCGATTCAAAGGAATAAAATTTTAAATCTGCAACTATACTGCTTCTGTCACAATAGAAACAATCAACACACATTCAAAGTTCACCATACAAGCTACATAATCATTCACAAAAATGCCAACTGGTAGCACATATAAACTGGGACCGCTGCTAAAGCAAAAACTCCGACAACAAGTGAGCTCGATGATTCTGATAAAAACAACGTATTTATTGTTTTTTCTGCTGAATGAATTTAGCAGCCAGAATATCCGCCTACAACAGCAGAGAATTCTACGCCATTACAGCCACCTACAACAGCAGAGAGTTCTACGCCATTACAGCCACCTACAACAGCAGAGAGTTCTACGCCATTACCGCCGTCTTTGCCTACAGACAATACATTTGAGTAAGTTTTCCACCTTCTAGCCACGTTCGAGGTGCGAGGTAAAATCAAATCCACGCAGCAAATGTAGTCACTACTGTGATAGAGTTCAAGAAAGAATTGTTATTTCTTGGCAAACCTGGCCAATGTATCGGAACTGAGGATCACTGTATACGATTGAAAACTGTATATTATAAAAGCATCATGTAAGCTTAATTAAAACCGAAAACGAAATTTACTCTACTTATATTTAGTTGAATATAAATTGCTAAGATTTTGTGATCATTCATGAGTAACCGTGCTATTCTTGATTTTCTTTACATATAGTACAATTTATTTATTTTAGAAATAATGCAAGTTCAGCAGTGGTTGTATCAAAAGGATTTTGTTCAACAAATTCGTGTAGAATTTTAATTGGTACTTTAGTGTTACTAATCGTTGGCACCATTATTACAGTGTCAATTCTGCTTACTCGTAGTGCCAACAACAACAGCTCAACGTCAGCAATGACAATAAATGCGAGTCTGTTGTTTTCTCTTTTCGTTTGATTTGAGACCATAGAGAAGACATTTGTATTTAAGAATATCCTCATTTTCAGGTTTTTTGAAGAACGGCTCGTCGAAAAAATTCTGAAACCTTCATGTCAAATAGATCATGATTAGTGGAGCAAAAGCTGTCATACAATCTAAATTCGAGGATGCCTCGCTTCTCGAAGATATTAAGGCTAGAAATGACGTTAGGAGAGATTTCGCCACAACACTTACCAAGCCAAATGGAATAAATTTTCGAATTTGGATTTTATTATCTACAAATAGAGATGTAAGCCAACCCATCGATCGGCGGCGGCGCTCATGCGAGTCTCGGAAATTCAGCAGCAGCGGCTCGAAATATTTAATACTTCTGCAGTGACGGCTCACAATTTTCCATGAATGTTTCGAAAATTTTTTATTTTCGAGAAATTTTGAAAGGGAAAATAGAGAAAATGGTGGTAGGAAGCCTCTGCTAAGGAACTAGATAAGAACATCCTCAAAAACTATTCCTGAGTGTTGAAAATTCTCAGAAATCTAGAATTATTATTTTGTCTCGGCAGCGGCGGCTCAAATGTTCACTAATTATTTATGACAATGGCGGCGGCGTGACTGGAGAGTTTTAGTATCAGCGACGGCGGCTGTAAAATTTTAAAGCCTTAGTGCACATAGGCGGCGGCACTGAAAAATTTTCCAAAAAATCAGCGGCGACGGCGTCTCAGCCGCTCGGCTTACACCTCTATCTGGAAAGAAAGCTTAGAATGTTGTCGTACAAAGTCCAAAATATTAGTCTTGTCTAACAATGGAGGTGTTTGTATTGTAAGTTAAAAACACTAGACATATTCGGGTCAAATGAAAGCTCTCACCGAGAAACTAACAGGGTTAAAATATTAGCTGCTGTTGGCTTGCCTAGAGGGAGATATTTAACTTTTAAATCTAGGTATAAGAATGAATTAGGAAAGGTTTTCTCCACTATTATAAGGACAAAACATAGTGTTGTTCGGGGGGATTATAGGGTTTATAGGTACCCTCTTTTATATGGCCCGAACAAGACCATGTTCTGTCCTTATAATAGTAGAGTGAATTTTTCCTGTGCCTCATGGAAACAGCTTTTTCTATCAACCACTAAAAAAATTCACTTCGCTATTATAAGGATAAAACATAGTGTTGTTCAGGCCATATGAAAGAGGAACCTCACAAACCCTATAATCGACCCGAACAACACTATGTTTTGTCCTTGTAATAGCGGAGTGAATTTTTCTAGTGGTTGATAGAAAAGGCTGTTTTCATGAGGTACAGGAAAAACTCACTCTACTATTATAAGGACAGAACATGGTCTTGTTCGGGCCATATAAAAGAGGGTACCTATAAACCCTATAATCCCCCCGAACAACACTATGTTTTGTCCTTATAATAGTGGAGAAAACCTTTCCTAATTCATTCTTATACCTAGATTTAAAAGTTAAATATCTCCCTCTAGGCAAGCCAACAGCAGCTAATATTTTAACCCTGTTAGTTTCTCGGTGAGAGCTTTCATTTGACCCGAATATGTCTAGTGTTTTTAACTTACAATACAAACACCTCCATTGTAAGTGAAACATAAAAAATAGTACACGCAACACTAACATCACGCAAATGAACATACGCAAAATGCACGTTTTCTCTACTAACATTTATTGATTCAAGAAATTTGATATGCTATTAGACAGAGTATGCTTCACTCTACGAGATAGTTATTAGACAGGTCAACACATCTCTCTGGAATCGGTGAGGTCAAGTCTAGGGCACAGTTTGTACTTTGTGCTTGTATTTTGATTCCTCGTCAGTAGATTATGGACGCATCGTGAGATCAACGACGAATTCTGAAAATCATTGAAAAGCTGCATTTTTTTGTAGATAATTTGAATCCATATCATAGATGATGTTGTTATTTACTAAGTTTTCTCAAACGATGGGCCTCCGATGAGTCCGCACAGCCATTTTTGGTTGGTTTTTGCGTCCAGATGACTAAAATCGAAGGAGATAAAACATAATACGTTAGTTCAATGCATTGCTGTGAGAGGTTGACTCCTGCAACAATGTAAACAACCGAAATATTTTTTACGAAAGCTATGATGCATGAGTCAAGATATTATCAAAGTTTGTCGGTATTCGATGAAGAATAGTGTTGTAGCGGGGAATATAGTATTTTCGAGAATTTCTTTATCAAAGAGTGTGGGAAGCAACGAAACTTTGCTTTAGTTTTCTACTCTTTATGGCAAAATCATACGGAGATAGACTTACGTTGATGACTCAATACTCACGATCCAACACCTCATCTGAGTCTTTTGCGAATGTGTAGGTGAACATGGAACTCAGCTAGTTTTCTTTGGACTTCGCTGTCAGCTTCCCATTACTTCTGTCTTATCTATAGCACTAAGGAAAGTCTGGAGGGCATGGGTTTCGCTCACGACGGAACCACCAGAGGTGTCAAATCGCGTTTGAGATGAAATCCCTCTTCATTAGGTGGGGCTTGTTCAGACTAGAAGAAGCCTAGATGAATTTCTCTCCATGCACTGTTCTTTTTGATTATAGCCATTTTACTAACTTTTTGGTCCTTGGTATGATACTTATAAAAAAACTGAAGAAACGAATTTTGACCTGAAATTTTGCCCATAAATAGCTCTTGCGGTGATTAGAATGCCCTAAAATTTCAGCCAAAAAGGATGACTCCTTCTTGAGATATCGAATCCACAAAAAATAACAGATAATCTAGTTATGTACTCAAAAAATGAGTATACCATAGAATCGGTCAGTGTGTATGTCCGACCGTTTACACAATAACTCTTGAAGTTATGAACCGATTGTGATGAAATTTTATGCATAGAATTGTCTTATCGATATCTTGGTCGAGTTCGAAGATGAGAATGATTGGTCGAGACCTTTTTGAATTATAGCAAAAAATGTGATTATTTCTTGTGCTTTTCTATGAGAACAGTAACCTATCCTGGCTTTGATAAAAAACAGTTTCTCTTATAATCAAATAAAACCTCAACTGCTATACACCATTCCATAGAGAAATTCACAGGCTAAAAAATGGTAGATAAAGTATTAAGAAAAAAAATGTAATTTTGTACTCTAACATTGAGAATGCTTTGGAGGATCTTAACAAACCGGTAAGTGAACATGATTCATTTAACTCAGTGTCCAATTAGATTTCTGTTAACCACTCTTGTTCAGATATCTTTTGAATCAAAAATCTCCGGCGCTGCCAAATGCTATATAAAATATTAAGAAGACATCCCCCTCCAGTGGCGTAACCAGAAAATAGTTCTAGAGAGGCCCTAGCCCCTCCTTGACTTCTGGTAGGGAGTTCGAACCTTCTCTGGGAAGAGGTTCAATGTTTCGTAGGGAGAGGGGGACTGAGCTCTTCTTTCCAGAGGGAAAATTTCCAATTTTTCGTTTCTGATTTTGCTGTCACTAGCTCTATAACCCGAAGCGTCTTCCATCTACTGAGTATATTTTCAGAATTAAAATTTGTTTTTCCTTTTTCTCAAAATGAACTTTTAAAGAAAAGAATCTAACAATGAAAGGTCGCCAACTGCCAGTTAAGGAGATTGACCATGCTCCGGTCAAATGATCACTTTCTCCAAGAAACTAACAAGTTTAAAATATGAGCTGTCCATAGCGAGCCGGGACAGTGATATTCAGTTTTTAAGCTATGCATTATTGGTGTATAGAAGCATAAAAATATATGAGGCACTTCATACAAGCCATGATCGAACGCACAGAATGTGTCCAACGGAGGTCACCAGAGCTTGCTCAATTCACGATATGTTGCAGAGACAAGGGTTGTATGAATTTTGTCGCAAGTCGTTTTATAAAATGTCGAAGCCTAGTTGTTTTGTAAGGATTTTATGGAAAGTCAGGAAAATGACCATTTTGACGAAGGGACTTATTATCGAATTATATCTCGCGAATAGTCCGGCCTAATAAGCTGAAGTTTTCTGTGGACATACATCTCAGTAAGTCCTACTTTTCATAGAGTTTTTATCTTTAAATACGAAACCATTGGAATTTCATGAGTCGTCCAATATTTGCAAAATTCACTATTTTTGACAACTTGTGACTCGTCAAAACTTCTGATTGGAATGAGATGAAGATCTGAAATTATTACTGTAGTTAGTGGACGAAGAGATATATTTGTCTCAAAAAGTTTAGCTTATTAGGCCGAATTATTCGCGAGATACGATTCGATCATATGTCCCTTCGTCAAAATGGTCATTTTCCTGACTTTCCGTAAAATGCTTACAAAACAACTAGGCTTCGACATTTTATAAAACGACTTGCGGCAAAGTTCATACAACCCTTGTCTCTACAATATGCCATGAATTGAGCAAACTCTGGTGACCTCCATTGAGCACATTCTATGCGTTCGATCATGGCTTGTATGAAGTGCCTCATATATTATTATGCTCCTATACACCAATAATCCATAGCTTAAAAACTGAATATCACTGTCCCGGCTCGCTGTGGACAGCTCATATTTTAAACTTGTTAGTTTCTTGGAGAAAGTGATCATTTGATCGGAGCATGGTCAATCTCCGTAACTGGCAGTTGGCGACCTTCCATTGTAAGTTTCCCATGTGTCTCCTACACACTGCGACCGACTGAGTTGAAACTTTTTTTATGCCAACTACGATTAAATCGGGGTGGACATTTCTGTTTTGTATGAAAAAATATTGTTTCGGTGAGTTTAACTAGATTTTAAAAATTTTGGGCCAAGCAAAACAACACTTGTTTTTGATACGTCTTCCAGTATTTTGATTCTCCGTAGCAAAGGATACAACATTTTTCGAAGAAAAAAATACGCATCCTGATTTCGTCGAAATTGTCACAAAAAATTTCAGCGATGGAAATGTAATTTAGATCTCTGCGGCAGCGGGTTGAAGGAGAAGAGAACTTTTTGTCATTCTTAGCCCTTGTGACCCTCAATATATCTAATTGAAGGAAGTGTTTGGGAATTTTAATCTAGTACAACTTTTGCTCTACACTCCAAACTCTATCTGCCTTGAAAGTTTCAGAAACTTTCGTCTAGCCATTCTGCAGAAACCCCAGAAACAGATAGGATCTCTTCACGAAAGCGCTGTGGTATCGAAAATGCTCTGTAGAATATGAACTGACCTTGAGACCTATATGAGTTTGATTCGAAATATTTTTCCAGACAGTTTGAAGACAATGAATCTGCCGTCAATCATTTTACTTTTCGAAGTACACATCACATTCGGATTGAGATCCGAGGTTATCACATTTATTCCGTTTAGCCAAGATATAGAAAAAGATTCTTTTTTTTTAAAATTCTTGTGATACAGAACACTCTTTTCTTTCACCATGGACGGTATAGCAATGGTGACCCTATATTCTCATCCATTTCAATAGAGACAACCATTTTTTCCGTAATGCTAAGTTACAGATACCTCTTATTCATCTTTCATCAAATCCATCGAGAAAATCGTTTTTCCCATATATAATTCGCATTGCGATAGTAATCTTCTATTTTTCATCTATTCGAATACAAAAAAGCGACTTTTCCTTCTACATCAATAAGAAACAGTATTTCCCATAGGTAGCTTCTCATTTCGACCATAAATCAGAATTCAAAACCTGTTTAACTCGGTTCCAATGGTTTTTGCAGTTTAAATTAATTTATAAAATACCAACCCGAAATCTGAAATGCTCGTTTTTAAATACTTGAAAATTTATATATACCAGTTTTAGTTTTCCTAACTTCAACTTGTAGATTTCGCTAAAAATCTCAGATCGATGATCCATGTAATCACCAGAATGAATTACGATGAAACTTATGTGAAGCCCTGCTTTCGCTCTGATTAAAATTCTTCTTAGCTACGTTCGAACCGATAACTCTTGCTCATCCAAACTGTAGAAACAAATGATTTTTTGACTAAAGTTTTTTCAAAAACTTAATCGTTCTATTTAAAGCTGATAAATTTATTACCTTTATAAATAACTGAAAATTCAAAACAATTTTGTTTAACTACGCCAATGCGAAATAGCCTTCTCGTATTGCTCATCCTACCTAAACCCAATTGCCAGTTTCACATAGTTGCGCTAAGCAAAGTACTACTCTCCACTATATTGACTAGATTCGAAAACGTTTTTCCTAATTTGAGTTACAGTTAATTTTCTTTCGTAGATAATACATCAGAAGTGGCACTATTCTACCATATACACTACTTGACAAAAGTATCTCCCTTCCCTCCTCTCGGATCTCAACCACTACAAGAGCTGTGGCTCTAAAGACTAGGATATATATAGTTCTCGATCAATGTAGGTCAGCAGCGAAACCCGCATCGCTATAGCTTGAGTCAAAAGAACGTTAGGATGCATGGCGCTCAGTTCCATTGTGGACTTCATAACTCCAGAACAACAAAACTTTATGAGCTGGGAGACGCGTCATTTTGTAGTCCAGTATAGTGGCTATCTGTGGTAAAAATTTAATCGAAGTTCATTGCGTTATTGTGAAGTTAGGTTAATTTTACTGTAAGGATGGGTCTGCTCAAAAACCATCCGGTCTCACTGTGTGACTTGTAATTCGGCGGGAGTTTGACAGATCGACTTCATATTTTCAGGAAAGACTGCCCCATAGGTCCTTATTGTTCTCTAAAATTTTCAGGGTTATATCATTTACTAGAGAGAAATGGCACTATGTTCAAGTTTTAGATGTTGTTATAGGTCTAGCTACTCGAATACTCAAGCAAATGAGCTCATCTTTTGGGCATATGACTAGTATGTAAAGAGGCACAGTTCTATCAAAAAAAAGGTATAAAATTCATCAGGTATCATGGAAAATAAGACATGAACTTTTATAGTCCGTTTTTTCTCTCATTCTAATAAAACTGAGGAATATAGGGAGTGCAAATAAGGATTCGCGTCCCTTTCATAATTGCATACTCTTTCTCACTTTTATTCCTATTTCCACGCTTACTTTGATTCATCATCATCATGAAAACTGTCAGAAGACCCTTAACAGATTTGAACTTGATAGATAAATATCGTTTCATTCTTCTGTATAACCAAGATATTATCTCAGACAAGGTTTTTTAACACTGTTAAACACCACGATAAAAGGCCATCAAAATTAGGGGAAAAATGGACTGTAAAAGTTTTTGTCTTATTTTCCGTGATACCTGATGAATTTTATAACTTATTTTTGATAGAACTGTGCCTCTTTACATACTAGTCATGTGCCCAAAAGGTGAGCTCATTTGCTTGAGTATTCGAGTAGCTAGACCTGTAACAACATCTGAAACTTGAACATAGTGCCATTTCTCTCTAGTAAATGATATAACCCTGAAAATTTTAGAGAACAATAAGCACCTATGGGGCAGTCTTTTCTGAAAATATGAAGTCGATCTGTCAAACTCCCGCCGAATTACAAGTCACACAGTGAGACCGGATGGTTTTTGAGCAGACCCATCCTTACAATAAAATTAATCTAACTTCATAATAACTCAATGAACTTCGAGTAATCTTTTACCACAGATAGCCACTATACAGGGCTACAAAATGACGCGTCTCCCAGCTCATAAGATTTTGTTGTTCTGGAGTTATGAAGTCCACAATGGAACTAAGCGCCATGCATCCTAACGTTCTTTTGACTCAAGCTATAGCGATGCGCGTTTCGCCGCTGACCTACATTGATCGAGAACTATATATATCCAAGTCTTTAGAGCCACAGCTCTTGTAGTGGTTGGGATCCGAGACGGGGGGGGGGGGGGGGGGGGGAAGATACTTTTGTCAAGTAGTGTATGTTTTTTTCAATCATTTCCTGTACTCCAACAGACTATAGCAAACGGTGTGCAAAATGTTCATATACCTATGCTGGACATATCGTAAAAATAACTAGATCCTTTTTAAGTATACACATCCTTCATAAACTTTCTTACCTTACAGGAAATATTACCCACATCATTTCCAATACCCATATCAAGCGAGTGAGAAAGAACTCCTGATTCTTTCAAATCAGTAAAAGATTTATGCAACTGGAGCGTATGCTGCAACCTGTAAGGATTTTTCAGACATAAATATACACTTTTATAAACCATTTAAGGCTGTCCAATCTACACTTCTTTTTTACAGTATCAGCCACTATGACAAACACAACACGCCCAAACGCTAACATCATCACAACTCCCAACACTACCAACATCACTAATACCGTCACAACAACCATTACAACAATGAGCACTGACACAACTCCGACAACTAGCATAACAACTTCTGGGGCTCTAAGCATATTAACTACCACTGGAACCGGCAGTATCACAAGTAACGTCACTACCATTGGAGCTACCAGTACTACAACTACCTTCATTGCCGCTGCAACTAGTAGTACCACAACCACCACTGGAACTACAACAGCGATAACCAAAACGACTACAACCACAACTACAAATGTATCTATGACAGCTCTGTCCACAACGAGTACCACAGCAACAACGACAACCTTGTTCACGACGACTACCACAGAAACGGTGACAATCGTGTCCACCAGGACTACCACAGCAACAACGACAACCGTGTTCACGACGACTACCACAGAAACAGCGACAACCGTGTCCACAACGACTACCACAGCAACAACAACAACAGTGTTCACGACGACTACCACAGAAACAAGGACAACAGCCTCCACGACGACTACCACAGCAACAACCACAACCGTGTCCATGACGTCTACCACAGAAACAAGGACAACAGCGTCCACGACGACTACCACAGCAACAACCACAATCGCTACCACAGGAACAACGACAACCGTGTCCACGACTTCTACCACAGAAACTAGCACAACAGCGTCCACAACTAGTACCACAGCAACAACGACAACCATGTCCACGAAAACTAGCACAGTAACAACCACAAATTTAACTACGGCCACCGCGTCCACAACGAGTACAACAGCAGCAACGACATCAACAACAACCGCATCAACAACATCAACAACAACTACAACATTAACAACAACAACATCATCAACATCAACATCAACATCATCATCAACAACAATAACATCAACAACAACACCAGCAGGTAGGGCCGCATTCGAGTTTGTATGTCGGTATACACATAAACATTCAGACTATTGGAGTAGTAAAGAAAGCTACGTCGATTAGTATAAGATAATTATATGTCAGCATCTAGAGTGAGATTACATCCAATATCGGATCGTGCAGACGGTTTGCTTAAAATAGGGATTATTCTCTGGATTGATGTTACATTAGGATTCTAATTAAGCCACTTCAATGGAACCATGCGTTTCCAGTTTATATAAACGTTACTTGATTACCTAAGTTCAGATCCGTAAAGTTATAGGCAGTTTTATACAGAAGATAAGATTTTATGGAAAACTGTCTAGAATTCTTCAATTCTGAAATTAAATTTTCCATTCGTGGTTGCAAGTTCATTGAAGCGATTTTTTTCATCACAGTATAGACGATGACATATATATTATATATGACTGATAGGCTGAAGAGGAAAGCAGTAATTTATGATTATTCGTAATTTTGGATGATTCTAATGATTTAAATTTGTTTTATAGCTGCTTAAAATCAGTTGCTTTTCTCTTGGGTTTGATGAATAACTTGCGAGAAATGAATGATGATACTTAGTCAAGGGAAGAGCTGTCAACCTGCTCCTTCTTCGCACTCCTTTTTTCCATTGATTTCTTCAATCTTATCCAATTTTCGTGAGGCGGCTGATGAGCCACTGCAGATAAAAAGGACAAGACGAAGAGCTTGCTGTTTCTTTACTATGAAAATGACGAGCTGATGATTGGATGTTTATTTGAATGGTAACGAGTGTTTAATCGTTGTTAGCTGGTTGAGATGATCGATGATTGAGGCAGG
>CAJNOL010005597.1:0-11212 GCA_905250125.1 Rotaria sordida | reverse complement strand
AGAGAAAAAAGGAATTTTTTTAATCTTTTTTTTGAGATTTTCCAAGTAGTGTTTTGGATTTTCTATTTCTAAAATATACATTTCAAATTTTTTAATTTATGCACTTCTGTAGAGCTCGACGAGCTCTATCGAACCATGTAAAAATATCCAAGACAAAAAATTTTACTCCGTTTTAGAATTAATGACATCTCAATTTTCTATGTCAAAAAGGTATACAATTTCTGAAAATACCATAAGTTTGACATGAAAAGGTTTTCACAGTCTTTACTATTTAATACCAATAAATCCCATTTTCGACGCGCTTCCATTTGGTATAAAATTAGTTATGTATACTATTTGAAATTATAGTATTACTCCCTGGAAACAACATTTTTACCAACCCTGTATATCTATAGAGGAAAACGCTGAATACCAGCTGGTGCCGTCCTCTGCAATATATTTTCGATTTTTGTCTTTCAACGACTCAAAAAACGCTTTTTTTGGAGTTGTAAATCTCAAAATTTCATGCTCAAATTTGCAGGGTATGAAGACTTCATCCTGCCCTGTCCTGTACCCTGTCCTATCTCACCCTGTCCTGAGCAGGACAGGGTAAAAAATGAAATTTTGCACCCTGCCCTGCTCAGGGCAGGACAGGGTACAGGACAGGGCAGGGTTACCCTGCCCTGTGGACACCTCTGGTACATATCGATTTTGGTTAGGAAAGAAATAAAATGAAAAGTTTAGATTTTATATTAAAACTTAAAAGAGTAGATTAACGAACCAATGGCATTTTCATTATCGATCTTTGAATATGAACAGGATTATTCAGCATATGTGATAATGGCAATATTCCATTGATGTGATAAAATCGTTTAACAACTATATTCTTTAAAGAATATTAAACTTTATATGATCTAACAAAATAGATATAGAATAATCTATCAAAAAAAAAAACATCAAAGACAATGAAAATAAATCCAAACTATCCAATTATTTCAGTGCTAAGACATTTCCATAATGAATATTGATGTAATGAACACTTTTCAACCATCTCCACTGTCCTATTTCATTGAAAAGTGCTTGTGAGCAACTATTGATTTAATATTGGTGATTATCAGTCTCTCCCTTTTCACAGTGGTCTGTTTCTCTAAACTAATCAACATACTGTTTTATAAAAAATACAAAACGATGCATTTAAAGTTAATACTTGTGTTGAATGAGAATCGGTGTGCTCTCTTGCTTAAAAAAGAATTTATTAATGAAAGAAATGTGACATGTCCTTCATAAAACACGTTTCATGATGTTGATGCATGGTGTCAGCAAAAGATCGATTACATTTATATTACCATCGACTATTCAAAATCATTTCAGCGCATTAATTACTTAACAGCTACGCACGGCTCAGGCATCCGCTCAAACTATTGCCTATTGATAAGAATATCAGGAGATCAGGACACATCTTGAGGCATGTATGTGTGCAAACATATGACAAAAATGTTTGTCTAAGAAATATTTTTTCTTGCTTTCTCGCTCAAATATCGTATATTGAAGTGAACGGGTGTCATTTGTGAAAAAAACACAAGCAGTGAAACATGGCTGAAGACTTGCCACAATCGTTGACTATTCCGGCAAACACCAATAAGAGGTTCGTATCAGTAATCAGTTCATTATATAAATGATCAGCACATTTCACATTTAGACATTTTGTCTTAATCATCCTTGCGATCATTATTGGTATATGTGTTGTGACAACAGCCATTGTCGTGCCTATCGTTTTGACTAAAAGGGTCACTACAACTGGTATGTTATTTTTCAAAAGAACAAAATTACATGATAATGTTGTCATTCAACGGAGAAATTATACCATCTCAGCATCTTTTCGACATTAAAAACTATTTGGATGGCAAAAGATGTCGAAAAGATGCAGAGACACTAGAAAGTGCTGAAATTCGTGCTCAGATACTGAAAAGTGTTGAAAGAATTCAGACAAGGACTAACCACAAACTCCTATAAATGAAAATATTGTAGAATCTGCCCTTGCTGTTGTTGTGATTTATCAATTTCCACGCGATCCTTCTAGCGGTTAGAAGTTATTGCTATAATGAGAGACTCCTTAAGAAAAACGAGCACTTGATCACCCAACCATAATATGACCAATTTTCAAATTTCAGTATCGATACGTTCATTCGAAATCTGGTCTTGAGATTCCTTAATGGTCAAAGTTTTAGATGAAACAGGTGCCTTTTGGTAGAGATATAACCTTTCGCTTAAAACCGACCTCTTACTGATTTCACAAACACAAACCGTGTTTTCTTCCATCTCGTTTTTTCATTATTTATCGAGCCATTGTTTTGAGTGACTTCTCATTCCAAAGAACGAAAAAACTGAATAAAATGCAGTATTTTCCATTGATCAATTGTGATATTTCGAGTCCATGACGTGAATGAATTAAAAAGTAATTTAAAAAACCTAAATTACAAAATAATTCAAAGAAATTGATAAAACAGCAGGTCTACCAGGGTCTAGTAGAATCTACCAGAATCTGGAGAGTCAGGTAGGGTCTACCAGGATCGTTAGGATCAATCAGTATCTGCAGGGTCTACCAGCATCTAGTAGGATCTACCAAGGTCTACAGAGTCTAGTAGGGTCTACCAGGATTTATAGCGTCTATCAGGGTCTAGTAGGGTCTATCCGAATCTATAGAGTCTATCAGGGTCTAGTAGGGTCTGCCAGGGTCTATAGAGTCTAGTAGAATCTATCAGGAACTATAGGGTCTATCAAGATCAAGGTGGAAAAAGCGGATCCTCGGATCCTCGGATTCTTTGGATCCTCTTGGATCCTTTGAGATGCTTTTGGATCCTAGGATCTGAAAGGATCCAAACTGAGATCCAAAAGGATCCGGAGGATCCAAGAGGATCCAAAAGCATCCAGAGGATCCGCTTTTTCCCCCTTAATCAAGATCCAGTAGGGTCTATCAGGATCTATAGAGTCTATCAGAATCTAGTAGGGTCTACTAGGATCTACAGGGTGCATCAGGGTCTAGTAGGATCTACCAGAGTCTATCAGGGCCTAGTAGGGTCTATCAGGGTCTAGTAGGGTCCACCAAGATCTATAGGGTCTATCAGGATCTAGTGGAGTCCACCAGGATTTATAGAGTCTATCAGGGTCTACCAGGATCTATAGGGTGCATCAGGGTTTAGTAGGATCTACCAGAATCTGCAGGGACTAGTATGGCCTACCACGATCTGTAGGATCTATCAGAGTCTAGTAGAATCTACCAGGATCTATACGATCTATTAGGATCTACCAGGAATTATAGGGTCTATCAGGGTCTAGTAGGGCCTACCAGGATCTATAGAATCTATCAGGATCTACCAGGATCTATTGAGTCTATCAGGGTCTGGTAGGCTCTACCAGGGTCTGCAGGGTCTAGTAAAATCTAATAGGGTTTACAGAGTCTGCAGAGTCTAGTAGAGTCTAATAGGGTTTACAGAGTCTGCAGAGTCTAGTAGAGTCTAATAGGATCTGCAGGGCATACCAGGGTCTTCTAGGTTCTGCAGGGTCTAGTAGAGTCTAATAGGATCTTCAAGATATGCCAGGGTCTGTCAGAGTCTGCAGGATCTAGTAGGGTCTGCCAAGATCTAGTAGCATCTAGCAGGGTCTAGCGGCGTCTTCCAAGATCTAGTAGAATCTACCAGGGTCTAGTAGCGTCTGCTAGGATCTATCAGGGTCTGCCAGGATCTGAATGGGGGAGCCGCAAAACGACTCACATCACGTCCCTCTCGATGTGGTGTGCCATGAAGTCCTGGTAGATCCTGGTGGACACTGGTAGACGCTGGTAGACTCTGTAGACCCTGATACACCCTACTAGATTCTGCAGATTCTGGTAAACTCTACTAGATCCTGCAGACCCTGGTAGACTCTACTAGACTGCAGATTCTGGTAGACCCTGCTGTGCCCTGCAGACCCTATTAGACTGTACTATATTCTATGGATCCTATTAAACTCTACTAGAACCCGCAGGCCCTGGTAGACCCTATGAGACCCTACTGTCTTACCCATTTCCTTGAATTATTTTGTAATACATGCTTTTTTGAATTACTTTGCAATATATTTACGTCATCCAGTGGATATTCTGATTTTCAACAAAGCTCGAAACCATGTTTAATTTAGAAAGTGAAACAATAAATTTAAACATAAGTGTAAAGGAATGTTAAAGCATCTAGTGAGGAAACTAAGCCGTACCCCCGTACTATCTCAGCGACTGTGATAGACATTTTATGATATACAGTACTTGACAAACGTCTTGATCATTGATTAAACCTCCTCAGATCCATGGCATGGTAAGTTCCTATTTTCAGGAAATTCAAATCAGTAGCTCGAGAAATAAGCATAGAAAATAAATTTTAATACAAACAGCATATAAGAATAAAGTGTATATCTTTACAGTTGGCTTCAGTAAGGAAATTCATGTTATTATGAAAAGTATGCACAGGTATAGTCCTTATGTTTTCGGTTTGGCTTGGGTTAGGAAATCCATTTTAATGTGAAAAGTATATAGAAATATAGTCTATATGTTTCGGATTGAGTTGGGTTGAGTCAAGAAATTCACCTAGGTTTAACAATTATTTAACATTAAGGCTTATATCTTTGCGATAGATTAGATGATATCTTCGACGAATTCCACCAGAATTCCGACGGAGCATCTTCAAAGTAGATATAGTATGGATAGCCTTTATCAAACAATCTGAAATATAAAAGATACAAGATATATTGATTGATAAATCGACATCAAGCACACAGGGCAACACAAATAGTGTGCGTGCGTGGAAGGGCGAATACACTCAAAAACGAAAACTCTAGGCACCGCACATAATTTAAGTGTCACCGAAGAAAAAACATATCCGAAAGCGTAAACTCAAGGCATCATACCTGTTTTCACCGTCGCGGAAAATGAGGCGCAATCAAGGACATAAAGACACTTTACATCCGCTCTATCATCCGTAGCTTCGTAACCCATACGACATATAACTCCCACACCAGTGCCGGATATAAATTCAAACGCAATCATTAAAGAATATTCATCAGTTTCGTTCGCTTCACATGAGTTTCAGTGACAGTTATGGTGCGTGTGTCCAGCCAGAGTTCGCATAAACCGAAGAGACATCGACACCAATTCTCGCCTGCGTACCCACATATGAATACCGTTGTCTACTTCACTCTCATTCACCTTTGGTAGCAAAGGCTTTTCATTTAAATATATTTGAGAAGTCAACTATCGAGCAAAGCAACTACCTGAAACCACTAACCATCATTGCTAAGGTAGACGATCGTGAATTAAGAATTTTCAGATAGCTAACTCAAACAATACGGATTTCATGATGTAAACGAGAACAACCAAAACCAAGACTAATACATCATATCTATACACACTCTTCATAGTAAAATGAATTTCCTCGTCCAACCGAACCCCACCTAACCCCAAAAATGTATAGATTTTATCTTCATATACTTTTCATAGCAAAATGAATTTCCCGGCGCAACCCAACCCTGCCAAATTTCAAAACATTTACACTTTGTCTTTATATACTTTTCATAATAAAAGGAATTTTCTGACCCAAGCAAAGTCAAGCCAACCCCAAACCATATAGACTTTATCTCTATATACTTTTAGTAGCAAAACGAATTTCCTAGCCCAGTCCAACCCAAGCAAACCCAAAAACATATAGACTACCCCTTATACACTTTTGAGAGTAAAATGAATTTGCTCACCCAACTCAACCCCCAAACATTTAGACTTTATCTTTCTATAGTTTTCAAATTAAAATGGATTTTCTGGCGCAATCCAACCTAATCAAATTCCAAAACATTTAGACATTATCTTTATATACATTTCATAGTAAAATTAAGTTCCTGATCCCACCCAACCCTAAAAATATATAGAGTTTACCTTTATATACGTTTCATGTTAAATTGAATGTTCTCGCCCAATCCAAGCCAAGCGAACCCCAGAACATATAAACTTCATCTTTATATACTTTTCATATTCATATGGATTTTCTGAACCAACCCAAATGAAACCCAAAACATATAGACATTATCTAAATATACTTTTGACACTAAAATAAATTTCATAGCCCAACGCAATCTAAGGAAAGCCCACAACACACAGACTTTATCTTCATATACGTCTGATAGTAAAACGAGCTTCCTGTCCCAACTCAATCCAACACAACCCGAAAATATATACAGTTTATCTTTATATACTGTTCATATTAATGTCAATTTCTTCACCCAGCCCAATGCTATAACATAAAGACTTTATGTCTATATACTTTTCATGGTAAAATGAACCGAATTGAAAAAAGTGGCATCGATCGTATCTTGGCTAAATTTTCCCGAAATATGGTAAAATTGTATACGCAATTAGCATTTGATGAGATACAGAAACGTCGAAGCAATAGGACAAATCGGTGACGATCTTAGGTTGAGTGCGCCAAATTCTCTCTTTGGCTGATTGTCTTTTTAATTGTCTAAAAACAAATTCAAATGGACCAGAGAGTAACATGCATTGTATCCAGAAACCTTCAGCCTATCGTCATGTTATTCCTATTTTCAAAAATCGATGATAATTATTTCACATAAACTGACAAGCTAGTCTCATAGTAGAGGTGAATATATCACTGAATTAGGGTAGCTCAGACCACAAAATGTCGGCTCCTCCATTGCTATGCATAATCGAAAGCATATCAGAAGTAATATCTCGATTTTCCCAGGAACCAATTTTGAGCGATATTGTTCACTTGGACCAAAACTGCTCTTTCCAGATTCTGTCGGAACGGGCAATTTTGACAACTCATCATACGTCAGAGTTCACTGCATTCTGGCAGTTCATGATCATCAAATTCAACTGTTGAAATTTCAAGATAAAGAACGCAATAGATATTATCGAATCTGATTAAACCTTGCGATTCCTTCAATGGGATCTGATAATTGGCTTGTTAGTCTATAACACTCGAAAGTGAATGTAATTAAAGAATCTGCATGAAGAGAACACATAGCTTTTGTGAGAATAAAAATCTATCGAAAAGTTCAAATGATTTTCTGTATATTATTTTTCTCGTTGGGGAGAAAACTGAAAAGGATCTTGATGATTTTGATTTTCCTTAGTCCCGCAAATATAATTATGAACTAAATACTAAAACTTCAAAATATACCAAGGCTTCTTCGTCAGCTCTTATGTTGCTAATTGATAAACTCATATAAGTGTCCTTTTCTTCTTTGTGTAATAGTGTCAATTACAACAACAGCAACAACATGGTTGGCCACAACGACGATCACAACAACGTTGGCCACAACGTTGACCACAACCACGATCACCAAAATGGCAAATCTTTCATGTAAGCTTTTTCTAATTTGATATCAAACACTAACAAAAATTAGAGAATCGTCTAGTTGCATCGAGCTGATTGGTGGCTTCAGATCAATTTACAATCTAGATCAGACAAAGATCTGCGTAGGTTGGGCTCTTTCTTGTATTTGCGAACACTCTGAAAGGCAAAACAATTGATGATGCCCACAAATGTAGGATCCAAGGGAGAAAAAGCGAAAATTCTATATTTCATTAGTACTTCATAGTAATGTAACGATATGCCAAAGTTATCCTATAGGTCATTTCAGCTAGTTCAAGTGTGCTACGAGGATATTAGTTTTAGTTCATTGCATATATGTTTGTGTAGTAATATAGCTCAAATACTTCATCGTACTTCACTGATGCTCAAATTCTAAAGTACAATGTAGTATTTGGGCCTTATTGCCAGACAAACTTCGATAAAATAAACTTAAGACAATCAATGGGCTCGTGACACACGTTGATAACAGACTTGAAATAGCTAAAAAGTTCTAGAGAATACATTTGTATACACTCCTGGAGTACGGCGAAGCACGGATGAAGAAGTACGGAGTTTTCACTTTTTCTCTCTGAATTAATAACACGAAAATTAATGCATTAGAAATTAATATTTTCAATCTGATATTCAAATTTTCCGATAGAAACCGATATTGGAATTTCTTGCTCCCTGTGCCCAGACGCTTTCTCAAGAACTTTTGTTTCAAAACTTTTCCACTGGGATGCCTTGTTATTTGGAAATTTGTGCAAAAGAATATTCAAAATACGTCCTTTGTTGTTTCGGGGTTACGATGGAAAATTAGTTTTGTCAACGTTATAACTCCAACGTCGAGTGATAAAAAATCTCCAAGTTTTCATACATGTTGAGCAGACAAACATTTATTTATTCACTAAAAATGAGAAAAGATATGAAGGATGATTAATCCCTTCCATTAAGGAGTTTCTACCACACAATTGCTAGGATCAACACTGTACTATCGGATAGATCGTGTCTTTTTCTACAAGAATCTACTTATTTTATCAAAGTTGAATTCTTTTAATGTCCCAACTGTTTACAAAAAAATAAACATTAAAATATAAAAGTTGCTGTGTCCCGAAAAAATATCATTAGCACTCCATTCAATTGCAAACATATTGGAAGCATGTATATTTACAATGCTTTTCTCTTGGAATAAGATATGCCGCGTATTTTTCTTACGTAGAATGACAAAGTTAAGCTTTCAACAAAAATCAGATTCGAACATCAGTCCCATTGCTTTTGATTTTGCTAGTGTCTTTTTTTCAAAAAGCGCAATGTTTTAACAAAGATGGATCTAGTCCATCCAATTCCGTCAGATTTTGATTCAAGCGATCTCATTCGATAGAGAAATGAAAAAAGAAGAAATTGTAGTACCAGTTCAGAAGTTTATTGCTTTAAAGTCGAGATATGATTCTTTTTAATATCTTAAGTACGATGGATTTTGAACCGATCAATGTTTTGCTTTTATAATAATCTGCGCAACTGTTTTGACTCGGAATTTTTTAATAGCATATCATTGGAAAGATCATACGTTTTTCTACACACTCAACTAATTTTCATTCCAACGTCCTTTTGAAAAATTGACAATTAGGGATAGTTTTCAGAAGATACTAGGAATACTGCATAAAATGACATAGATTTCATTTTAGTTTTCGATTGATTCTTGATTTTCAAGATGTCATCTGAAAGAGTGAGGAAACTATATCAAAAACAATATCTTCTTTTTTTTAACTATTTTATTGTGGGAAGTAAAGCTACCATTTTCTTATAGACTTGATTAACTTGTGGCAATTCTCTACCAGGTTTATTGTATTCTCTTCATTTCATAAGTCAAGTTATTTCTGAAATTTTTTCGAATGCTACAAAATTGTAGAGAAGGCTTTTCTGTATAAACTAGTTATATTTCAAATTGAGATCATGTTTGCTCTCCTGAATATGACATCTTTATAAGAAGTCAGGAACAAAAGTTAGATGCCACTAACATGAAAAGAGTACAGCCAATTTCTCAGAAAAGTAGCTATTCCATAAACGACTATATGAAATTTTGTGTGACATTTCTTGATGTTGCAAAAAGGATAACATGTGAAGAGATTAGAAGAATATTTCGAAAAATACGAATCTAGTACGTTTTTCTTGGTGTCATCCAATTTTCGTATTTGACTCATTCATAATATAACGATTACATGTTCAGGAGAACAAACATGATCTCAATTTGATACATAACTAGTGTATACAGAAAAGCCTTCTCTAGAAATTTGTAGCATTCGAAGGTGTGGGTGTGTGGTTGGGTGTGACTGTAGAAAAGATCGATACCGACACCGACACCCTCATCCACACCCACAACCACACTCATATTCTAAAAACAAAAACAAATGTGTTAAAATTTCGTTAAAACGAGCACATAATCATCCATTTGAAAGAGATATCTTACGAGTTTTATTGCTTTGAAAGACAGCAAAACGCATTTATGCTTAGAGATCGATTAAGAGGATCTATTTTCGAGCATATTTTCGTTTGAATGTGTTTTACAACATTAAAAAATAATTCGTTGTTTTTGCGTCGGTTTTTTTTTCAAATTAAATCAGAGCATTTTTCATGGATTTGCCTCTTGATATTCGTTAAAATGTAGCATCTTTAGTTCAATTAATTATTTATGCTTCTCTGAGAAAACAGAGTAGATGTGGAAATTCGTATTGATAGATCCTTCTGATTTTTTTTAGTAGAATAACAAGTCATTCTAAGACAATCATAAAAAAAAGTATAGAATATTCTTAAAGTTATGGATTATTTTTCTCAAAGTTTAACAAATTTAATTCTAATCTACTTGTGATCTCGCATAGTTATCGTTTTTTCAAGTATATGTAAACCGATTTTTGGTTTTAACAAGCATATATGGTTTCGCACAGAATTTCAAGCACTAGCTTTTTGTTAAAAAAAGATATCTCGATCAGATGTACAGTACGAAAGAACTCTTGAAAATACTAACAGTACAACTATTCCTGGACCACCCGTTATTACGTAAAAGTCGGAGCTCATTTTGATTTTGTTTCTTTTTTGTTATATTTCCAATACATAAAGTTGAACTCACACATAGACAAACAAGATATATGTTAAAAAGTAATATCTAATAAGTTATTATTGAAAATTTATTGTATTTAATTGACACAACTCATTAAAAGTAGTATCCCATTGGTAAATAAGTTCTGCACGTTTGGATCAGTAGAATTATATTGCTAATATAAAACTACATTTTAAGAAAAGTAATTATATATTCTGATAGCACTCGGAATTCTCTATCATCCTGTGTATTTAAGTCTTGACTTGCATTTATTTGCTGAAAAATATTTCGAATACAGTGAAGACACCGTCACCTTCAGATCCCCACGAACTTCATTTTTTGTTCCTTTCTCATATGGTTTTCAAAATTTTTATCTATACAGTAATCCATCTTTTAAAAAAGTAATTATATATTGTAAGAGTCCTTAATATGTTCTATCACTCTGTACATTCAGGTCTTGACTTGAACTTATTTGCCGAGAAATATTTCGAATATTGCCAATGCGGGTGATGGTATCTTCACTGTGCTCGAAATATTTTTCAGTAAATAAATGTAAATCAAGACTTAAATACACAGGGTGATAGAGAATTCTGAGCGCTATCAGAATATATAATTGCTTTTCTTAAAATGTAGTTTTATATTAGCAATATAATTCTACTGATCCAAACGTGGAGAACTTATTTACCAATGGGATAACTTAATACAAGAGACATTGCAAAAGCTTTTCTTTTGTCGTCAACCCTTCAGA